>JAGYYJ010002333.1:0-108227 GCA_019671005.1 Hibiscus mutabilis | reverse complement strand
GTTGAGTGTTTGGGGTTATGGCATTAGTTTAGGGATTAGGGGATTATGCTTGCACTTTAATTATTAGTGATTGTAAGATTTAGGTGTTGAGGTTTAGGGTTTAAGGGTGAATGTGTCTAGTTGAATGTTTGGGGTTATGGGATTAGTTTAGGATTAGGGGATTATGTATGTACTTTAATTATTATTGATTGTAAAATTTAGGGGTTGAGGTTTGGGGTTTATGGGTATAATATATGTTTCAAGTTGAATGGGTTATATGATTAGTTTAGGGATTAGGAGATTTGAGGATTAGGCTTGCACTTTAATTATTGGTGATAGTAAGATTTGGGGGTTTGGGGTTTAGGGGTAAATGTGTTAAGTTGAGTGTTTGGTAGGAGTTATGAGATTAGTTTAGGGATTTAGTTTGCACTTTAATTATTAGTGATGGTAAGATTTAGGAGTTGAGGTTTGGGTTGAGGGATTCGAATTGATTCCTATTTATTTTAAAAAAAATTAATATAGTGTAATGTTTCTATATCTCTAATTTCCATCCCGAAACCAGTGATATTACAACCTTTCCCATTAACTACCAAAACCATGTCCTCAACGACTAAAAGTTCGGGGCTTAAGTAAGTTGGCACAATTAATTATTCGAATTTTAAATTGGTTAATATAAAAAGTAAGTACTTATTTTAAGATATAAATTATAAAAAAAATGAATTTATTATAGGAAAAAATTTTGATACACAGGCCGTGTAAACTTTAGTTTATATGTGTCTTTTAGTTTTAGGGTTAGGGTTTTAGTTTAGGATTTAAAGTTTAGGGGTTTAGGTTGTATGGTTTAGAATTTAAGGTTAGTGTTTATAATTTAGTGTATAGGGTTTAAGGTTTAGGGTTTATTTTTTTAGGGTTAGGGTTAGGAATTTAAGATTTGAGTTTTTAGAGTGTAAATATTTTAAATAAAAAATACAATTTTTTAATTATATAAAACACTACGAATTAAGTAATTTTTTGTATAATATTTTGTGTAATTATACGAAATAAAAGATATAATAATTTATGTGATTACGTATTATTTTGTATAGTCAGCAACTTCTAGAGCAAATGGTTAAAAGCTCTCAATTGACACATGCTCTCTCTTAAGTTTCTCTTAAGTTGTGGGTTCTAGACTCAGTATGAGTAAATTTCCCCTTCTCTCTTAGATAAGAATTGTTCAGAAAAAAAATATTTTGTGAACTACTTGTGCAATTGCAAAAATCTTAAGATGACTAAGTTGTTAGGCAAAGTCTTTTCCTTCTAGAGAATTATCTAATTACAAATTGACAACCTTAAAAAATATTCCAACTTGAAAATTAAAAGAAAAAAGTTACCTAATAAGTCAACTTGGCTACTAGTAATTAATAATTGCCTTATCTAATAAACAAATTATTAACTCTACAAATAAAACAGCAATACTTTTCCTTATTCTATTCCATTATTTTTCTTCTTCTATTAGGTTTAGGTATATGCTTTTTTTTCATTTATTTTTCTTTTCTCTCTTTTGGGACATTCTCTTTTAAAAATATCCTTTAAATGAAGGCAGACAAAATATAATTTTCAAACTTTAATAGAATCAATAAAATAGTTTTTTTATTATTTTTGGGAATACATTATAAAATGTCAATTTGACATAATTATTGTTTCAAAAGTTTGGAGATGTGACTTTTAGTATTTGAATATAAAATTATTAAAATGTCATTTAAATGATTTTTTATTATTTTAACAACATATCTGAAATAATAAATTCTCACGATATTTTTTACAACACTATGAAACATTTTTAATCAATAAATCACATTTTTCTATAACTTTTTTTAAACATATTTTCAAAATCTAACGAAATGAAACCCTAAATTAAATTGGAAGGCAAAATTTTTGTGAGGCTAACATTATTAGGGATTAAACAGGGTTTTTTTTTTTTTGCCTTTTATTTGGAGCAAAAAGTGATCAAAGATAGGACTAAACATTTCAAGCTAGCATAACACCAAGTTGTAAGAGTAAATATTTACATATGTAATGATAAAATTATTGTTCAAAGTTTATATGTTTTATTATATTGATTTTTATTTGTTTTTAGTTAAATTTTATCATTAATTTTTTTAAAAGGTTAAATTATTATTTTAGTGAAAATGTTAATTAAAATATTGATTTTTAATAGTTTTATGGTGACAACTCGCGTGAAATATATTGCACGAAGTATATATAAATTATCATATGAGATGTCATGTCAACAAACGAATAAAAAATAATAAATTAACCACAATTTTTAATTAGCGATTTGATTATTTAAGAGGTTGAAGTTCAAATCAACTTTTTTTAAAAAAAGTTAAGGGTCGAATTAACAATATATGTAAAAGTTGATGGCTGTTACAAAACTTTATTCGTCTTAGCAGCGTGATGATGTGGTTGTTATTTTTCTTTTAAAAAAATTAAATGTCATTGGTAATATCATCATTCGCAACAAAATTAGTACCAAAACGTCCTCATTTCTCTCTCCTTTTTTCTTGGTTTATTCCTTTTTCACAAAACTTACTCAAAACCAATTAAAATTCATCTAAAACCTCCATTTCAAATGCTTTGATCTCTTCCAAATATCGACCAATTTTAAAATATGTTATTTGTTTTCTCAAAAGAATGTTTATCATCATTCAAATTTTTGGATGAACATCTCAAACTAATAAACTAATAAAGAACGATGAAATGAGTTTGTCAATGCCTAAAATGACCGTAAAGATGTAAGAAAAGATAATCTTCAACCGCGACTAAAAAAATTACTTTTGATAAAAAAAATATGAGAAAAAATAAAAATATCATGTCAACACAAAAAAATGTTTTTGGGATTTGAATATCGGTACAAAAATATAATTATGCCATTTTTTAATTCACCCAACTTGACCAACAAATATTTTTACTCTAAAAATAACATTGGGAATACTATTATATTTTCTTGCTCGCCAATTTATTATTCCACGTGTAAGCTAAAAATTTGTTACATGTACAATTATTTCTTTAATTCTTTTAAATACAATCTAATAATAATAATAATAATAATAATATATTCTATAATTAAATTTGAATAAAAAATAGTTCGACCTGAATTTGTAAAGTAATTTATTAAAATCAAACCTTTTGTGGTCAAAGTGATACAAGGTTTGATTCAGCTTGTTCATATATTTTTAAAAGTAATAATTTGAATTATAGTAAATTTGAATTTCCAATGTTAATATCAATAAAATACTTTTCTTTTTAGAAAATGGCCTCCTTTGAAATAAAATAGGGGAAAGAAGCTAGAGGTGATTAAAGTTAAAGGTGGACAAATAAACTATAACCACCTTGACATGTGAAGTTATTTTGTTAAAGAAACGAGTTTAAGAACTAATCATTCGCGCTCTGTTAACTCATATAAAAAGGTAAATATTGACCATAAGTTTTAAAAAATATTTTAAGATTAGTTAAATTATAATTTATAATACAAGTTTATATTAATAATATAAATGAAGTGATTCCTTCATTTGATGGGTTCCATTAAATATATATTATTATTATTAGAAGGGTAGTTATATATGAAGAAAAAGTTTGATATACAGTTCGTGTAAATTAAAGTTTACACATGCTTTTCAAATTTAGGAGTTAGGGATTTAGTTTGGGGTTTAAAGTTTAGGGATTTAGGTTGTATGGTTTAGAATTTAAGATTTAGAGTTTAGGGTTTAGAGTTTAGGGTGTTAGGGTTTTAAATTTTAAATTTTATAGAACGGTTGTGTAAAATTATTTTACACGAAATGTGTATCAAAATAAAACTCTTATATATTTACTCTTTAAAAATTAAAATATAAATGTTTAATCTTAAACTTAAACAGTACATACAAAATTCTACAGACTAATTAACCCCTAAAAACAGAACACAACATGTATATCGAATAATCTTCCTTATAAAAATCTTAAAAGAAAAGTATGAATTAATGCTTAAGTTGATATTTTCATAGAAAATGTAATTAATGTAGTATTTATAAAACTTAATTCATAATATAGATAATAAAATCAATTATAGCCTCGTAGAAAAACTTAAAAAGTCAGTAGCACAAAAAAAAAAGCACATAAAAAGTTAATATCAACACTGAACAATCAACCATGACAATTGACAACAACCCAAAATTTTTAATTAATTTAAAATGAAAAATAATTAAGAAAAGGTGTGGAATCTTATAGTTTGAATGAAATAACTGGAAAAATCTATCTAAACTATGTCCAAACAAGCTTCAACTTGCCGATCCACTTGCAGTGTCTGGCGTAAGCCTGTTTGGCTATTAAGAAAATGCCGCTCAAAACCCTCCATTTTCAATCTTATCGTATATATTCAAACACACATTTCTCCATTCCAATCCCACATTTTTCACCCAATCAAGCTATCCCCAAGATGCCCTCCTCTCTGCAGCTTCACCGGACCACCGCCACCGTAGGCGGCTGCCACCACCAAAAACAACAACCTCAACCCACCACCCTCACGAGCTTTTTCCCTCTCCCCGCCGGTGTTTCCGTCCCCGACGTGGTCTCGGCTTACCATATTCACAACTTGGGTCCTAACCAGTGTTGCTCCTCCGTGGTTCAATCTATAAACGCCCCCGTGGAAACAGTCTGGTCGGTGGTTCGCCGTTTCGATAACCCTCAGGCTTACAAACACTTCCTTAAGAGCTGCCATGTCATAGTCGGCGACGGCAACGTAGGCAGCCTCCGTGAAGTCCACGTGATATCAGGTCTTCCCGCCGTTTTCAGCACCGAACGGCTCGAGATCCTCGACGATGAACACCACGTGCTTAGTTTTAGCGTCGTCGGCGGTGTTCATAGATTGAACAATTACAGGTCCGTGACGACTTTACACGCTTCCAACAAGGGTAACGGGACAGTTGTTGTCGAATCATTCGTCGTTGATATACCGCAAGGTAATACTAGAGAAGATACATGCAGTTTCGTTGATACTATTGTACGTTGCAACCTTCAATCTTTGGCTCAAATGGCAGAAACTATGGCAACAAAGAACCCATCATCGTCCCTTTAATTTCTTTTTAAATTAACTCCCTCAATTCTTTTTTTTTTCTCGATATCTGATTGATCGGTTAACGACAAGTGATAAAAGAACTAGTTAACGAAATTTCGTATCGAGATTCATAGATCAAAATAGAAGCCTTTATAAAATTGAATGTGATTGTATGTTACCATAGTGGTATCAATTAATGGAGAAATGTTTTTAATTATTTATATTATTATTTTTCATTTCCATTTGGTCAGTCAAATAATTATATAGTTATCTATCTTTCTTTATCGAAAAGAAAAGAAGGTGAAAGAATCAATTTGATCAACTTTATTATCTGTAAATCGTACATGAGTTCAAAGATTAATGTTTTATATATAATCATATCTTCATAACTTCTATGTACGGATATGTTTTAATTTATTAAAATAAAATTAACTGATCAGTATGATCTACGAAAAATTATTAGATGGGTTTGGCTTACCACTTCACCATGATTTCATCTAATAATAATTTTTTATCTCATTTTGTTTTCAAAGTGAATCTTCACCTCTTTCCTACATGTCATTAAATAAATAAATCTCATTAGATGAGACCATAAATAACGTGATAAGCCGAGACATTACATTTCTCTTGATCTACATGATATTTATGCAAGAAAATAAATGTCCAACAACATATTTTTCTTCCCCATAAAACAAAATAAGATCGAGATTCATATCTCCAAAACTTTTATGTACGGATACGTTTTGATTGATTCAAATAGAATTCACTGATCTACATGATATTTATGTCAGAAAATAAATGTTCAACAACAGATTTTTCTTCCCTAAAAAAGTAAAATCGATGAAATAATACATTTAATTATTTTGAATGAGCTGTTAATCATATTTTAAAATTTAATATACTTTATTTGAATTGTTGTGGGAGTTAAAAAATAAAATCTGCTTGACAAATTGCAACTTGACTTCTTCATAAAACCCCAACTTGCTGTAGAAAACAATGCAAGTTGATGTTAATTTGTACGTCTTTTGTAATTATTTTTCTCTCTTTTTTAATTTTATAAAAAAATTAATTAATTTGCTATCGAGTACTAGTTTGGCTAATATTGCAGTTGTTATAACAATTCGATAATTGTGAATTATAAACTAATTAAATGTTTAATATCTTTCCATTAGTTTAGGGTTTAAGTGAGTTTATGTGTGGTTTAGAAAATGTATGAAATAATTAATACTATGTTATTTATGACAATAAAATTGTATATTCTAAACATGGTATAGAAAATGTATAAAAATAATTAACAAAAATGTACATGGAGTATTATTATTTATTATAAAGGAGCTTATGAGTACTTTAGAAAATGTACGGGATTTTTGTCTGAAAATTTATATTTTTAAGGAATAATGAATAATGTTTTATTAAAAAAAATCTACAAACGACTTACATCGATAATCTTCACGTTAAAAGATAATCTTTTTTGAACTAAAAATGTAAGACCCATCAGCGGTTTATTTTATTTGTTTATTTATTATATTTTATGTTAAAGAAAAAATTTACGACAAACTTTCCCCTTCGCCGATTCAACTTCTTCCTTAAATTCTACCGCCGTCGGCGACCCTACCTTGCCGACAAATTATTTCTTTTCCACCAAGCTCCGGCGACTTGACCCTTGTTAAGCACAACACTGTATGCATCTTTATTTTCTCTGTAGCTACACTTACTGCCATGTAAACTCTACTCAAAGAACTCATCTTTATTTTTTCTGAATTTTGTAATTTATCCTCGATTCTTGATTGTCTGTTGAAAAATGAAGATGGGGAACCCTCCATTACCAACGAGGCATTACCAGTTGGCGACGATGGTGGATTTTTAGGATCTTGTCATTGTCAAAATCGCATGTAGAAAAGTGGCAACCGTGGTTTCGGGTTTTACCAATGGCGGAGACATATTTTTTTTTAGGATTTTCATTATTGATTGGAGTCATCTGACTCGAAGGAATTTGTCGACAGTTTTTATGTATAAATATTTGTTCAAAAACATGACAATACCGGAGCAGGACAGATTCGATGACTCGACTGACGTTGTGAAGTACAATTGAATCAACAAGGGAGAAGTTGCCGGAGTTTAGAGAAAAAGAAGGGACTTGTCGGCAAAGTAGGGTCGCCGACGGCGGTAGGGTTTAAGGAAGAAGAAGAATAGGCAAAGGGGAAAGTTTGTCGTAATTTTTGTCTTTTTAACATAAAATATAATAAATAAACAAATAAAAAAAACAACTGATGGGTCCTACATGTTTATTTCAAAAGATTTTATTTATAAATAAAATAAAATTTTAGTGGTGTGTCTCGATTACTGTATACTCATCTTTTATTAAATGATAATTCCTTAAAACTTTACTGATAATCCAAATTGTCCGAATCCGAAGATTGTTGCTTATAAATTATCCAAAAAAAATAGAAATTAAAGTGATTTTTTTGTTCAACCTTAAAAAGCCATATTGGCCACTTGCTATATAATAGGAAAATTATACAATGTACGATGAATATCGTAGAACATCACTAACATCAAACACAGTTAAATATTATTAAATTAATTAATAAAAAATTAAAATTTTAAGGACTCAACATACAATTAATAATTATTTAAAATATTTAATTATATTATTTACATATATATTAAATTTAAGGGTAAACTACCTATTTAGTATCCCACCTATAAATGTGTTTCCATTTTGGTACCCAACTAATTTTTTTGGTAAAATAATGTCTAACGTTACATTTTATTTATAGTTTGGTACCCCACCATTAAGTTATCGTTAAAGTTTAACAGAAAAGATGATATGCTATGGTATAATAACATTTTTAGTCCCAAATGTATTCATTTTAATAATTAGGTCATAATTCAAAATAATTATCCTAATTTAATCATCATTTCAAAATTTTGGATCAAAAACCAAAATTTTCAATTTGTCATCTTCTTCCCCCAACACCCAGTACCCCACCACCGCCTACTTCTACCTCAAAGCCATTGTCGTCTTTTCTAACAGTACCCAATTTGCAGAGTATGGATCATTAGCAACAAATCATCAAAACAAGAAGACAACAAAATACAATATAAAGTATAGGCATTCAACATTCTTCAAGCAAAACAACACATGCATGTAGTTTGTTTCATTCAAAAATTTCTTTGGCTTTTGCTCTTTACCTTATCTGAAACCTTCAGAACCCTAGATAAAAAGTTATCAGCCTTTCGAGTGAGCTACCCATTGATCATTAATTTCATATATCAAATTGACTAAGATTATCTACCTGAACTTCTATCGCACAATAATTTCATTGATAAATTACTTTAATTCTCATAAACCATCAAGTAGTTTTATCTTTGTGAAAACAAAATAGTTAAAAAAAAAGAAAAATACCTAAATGGAATTCATGGCCACATTAAAGCTTGGCCCTAGATCTGTCAACAGTATAGGAAACCAAATCAAGGCAAATCGAGCAGGAGATATTGAAAGATAGAAGAGACGGTGGTTGGGTACTGGGTGTTGGGGGCAAGAAGATGACAAATTGAAAATTTTAGGGTTTGGTCTAAAATTTTGAAATGATGATTAAATCAGGACAATTATTTTGAATTAAGACTTAATTGTTAAAATATAAATTTTAGGACTAAAAATATTATTATACCATGACATGTCATTTTTTCTATTAAACTTTAACGGGAACTTAATGGTGGGGTACCAAAATATAAACAAATGTAACGTTAGGTATTATTTTGTCAAAAAATTAGTTTGATTACCAAAATAAAAACGCATTTATAGGTGGGTACTAAATACGTAATTTACCCTTAAATTTAATATATAAGAAAAAATAATTTAATTAAAATTTTTAAATAATTATTAATTATACGTTAAATCCTTAAAATTTTTAATCTTTATTAATTAATTTAATGATATTGAACATTATTCAGTGTTAGTATTCGCTGTACGTAATAGACTTATCTATATAATAGCATGCGATTTTCTCATATTTGGAGCAGCCTGGAATCTGGTAAGAAAATCAGTCAACCCCCCCCCCCCCACACGTGTGATTCTTGTCTGCAACTTGATCAATAATAATAACAATAATAATGTTTATCATACAAAAAATTAATATTAAAATATATAATATAAATATGATATATAATTTTTTCGAAATATTAAATAAGTTTATTGACATATTCAGAATTTTATAAATATATAATATTTAAAATACAATTGTTAAATAAGAATAATATAAGTGCTATATAAGCATGGATGAAATCAGGATTAGACAAAAATAATAAAGTCACTTAACTTTAAAATTAACAATAACCTAATAAGCATTTGATCTAAGATTTAAGAGGAACAAAATTTAATTTAATAAATATTATTAATAATATTTTTTCAGACAAGTTGTTTTATTGAGTGAAAAATGCCTTTGCTTACTCCAATTGAATCTTTTTATGTTGAATGAATCAAGATAAAGGTAGATTCGATCATAATTATCATTTTTTATATTTGTTTTCAAAACCCTTTTAGACAATTGTGTTTACTCGAGTAAGCCTAATCACTCATTTTTCGTGTTGATTTATGTGTTAGGGGTGTGTTTAGAATATTATATAAATGTTAATTTTATAAAAAAAAATATTACAGCTTGTGCATTAAAATATAACTCTAATTTTATTACTCGAACGAATTTCAGTGAAGCCTATGAGTTAATTCCGTCTTGGCCTCTTGGGTAAGCTGTGTTATGGTGCGGTTTTGGTCTTATTTGTATTCTATCTCATGGATTTGATTTTGAGTATTTGCCTCTTCTCTAATAATATTTTCTGGACTTTTCTTTCTTTCGTTATCCGAAATTGAGTTTTATCTCGATTTTGATTACCAAAGGATATTTTGACGATGCTTATTTTCTTTTCAGAAAATATTATTAATCGAACTGTGGTATATTTTTTGCGTAGATTCATTCTTTCAAATGTATTTTTTATTTAGTATTAGAAAATTAAAATTATTTTTAATTAATATTCATTGTATGGAAAATTAAAAGTTAAGAACATGATACGTCGTGTTTTATTTATTTTTTTGTGTGTCACATCGATTGTATATTTGTTAACGATCAAATCATTTTAAATAATTATATTATAATCCAACAAAATAGATTCAAGGATAGAATAATTTGGCAAATAGAAGCTCATTCCAAGTATCTTGAAGGCCAGGCAAACACCAGTGAACACAATCGGCATAGCTAGCCGGATTAGACAACTGCTCGGGCGTCAACGGATTCCATTGCTTCTTATAGATCGATGTATGTGCATCTTTGCGATAATTCGAAAGTTGAGTGATGTTAAGGAACGTAATTGGGTACTTTGATTTACTAAACACTTCCCCAATCACTTTTATTATACTCTTTCTGCTATCTAAACCTCAATAATTCGGGTCTTCGATCATTGTTGTCTGGTTGTAACAATTCTCACTTGTTTTACCTCCCCAATCAATGCCCCTGCCAAAAAAATGTTCGACCATCAAACATGGTCGAATGATTACTTAAAAATATAATCTTAAATAATTTAATTATCGAAAACGAGAGTTTAAGATATACTCACTTTCCATGAGTAGGCGACATGCTAGTGAAGAAAACCCTAGTCTTCCTTCGATCCATATTTCTTCTCACCCACCTCGACATGCTTCTCATTCCCATTCCATAAGCTTCTTCGGTCGAAACCGTTATTATTTTTTTATCGTCGTCCTCGAACGACCCTTCCCTATCCAAACATAGTAAATATTCATATAATTATATCCAAACTGAGTCAGGTTTATGCAGGACATTAACCCGTATCATGCCTGTTTAAACCTATCAAACGTGTCTAATATGAAAAAAGATGAATCGGATACGAGCACGTAAAACCGAGACATACAAGACCTTCATCTCCAAGCCAGTCATCCCCATAGATAGGTATTGAAAACCAAGATATCAACCCCTTTCCAATGCTTGCCATGCTTGTTGATGGAACCTTTCCTCACAACCCTATCAGATATCCTATGAACAATGGCATTGTCTGCGTTTGATTCAAGAAGAAACGGAGCCCAGTAGAATTCGATGCTGATATTATAATCCTAAAAGATAATACAAAGATTAAATATTAAATATCGACAGATAATTTAACAATATTATTCATGGTTTCGTAATCACACCACAATGTTAAAAAAAAATTACCTTGACTTTGAAAACTGTGAGGGAATCGTGATTGCAAGTTTTGATGGATTTTTGATCATCGGGGATGAGTCTATGAAGAAGGCAGATCATTGATGTGTATTGACCCCGGTTCAATGAGTCCACCACAAACATCATTCTCTTCCCTCTTAGGGTTTCCAGCATCAATGTGGCATTGAACCTGTTAATTACATGAGAGTTAAAAATAAATATTAGGTATAGTTGCAAAATATATTTTATTTTCGGAAAAATATGCCCTTTGATCGGATAATATTTGACTATCACAGTCGTTTTATTCTTTTGAGAGAAATCTTTGAAGTGCGATCTAACAATTAATAAGACAAATATTTTATAGCCAATAGATTTGAGCTAATTAATCCAAGTGGTATCATACCAGTAAGAAAATGTCCTATAAATAAAATTATTTGCTAATCAATTTTTTTAGCTTTTCTATGTTAAAATATTCTATTTCAACAGTTTGAGTTTAGTTCGATTGACATGCTTAAATGTTCTATATCTTCAATTTATGGGCAGAAAAAGGTTTAAGTAGTTTAGACATTGTTTCTATATTAAAAAAATTTCTATTCCAACGGTAAAATTGTTGTATTAAATATAAAAAGGTTTAATACTTACTTTAGCCCCTCTACATTTGGATAATTTTCACTTAGATTCTTTTACTATTTTTTTGATCATTTTGGTCCTCAACTTTCATTTCGTTTGCACCATTGGCCATTTTATATATTCCGTTAAAGAAAATGGGCTTAATTACGACTAAGAAATATATAAATTCGGAAACATTAATTCTGATTTTTGGAGATTCTTTTATTCTTTTCACATTATTATGATTTTATTTAAATTTTTAGTTTTTCTAACAAAAATGCCACATGGCTAAATTTAATTGGGCCAATTTTTTGACAAAAAATGTCCAAGGGCTACCAGTCTAACAAAATAAAAGTTAAAAGGTCAAATTGACCAAAACATAGTAAAAGGGAAAAAGTAAGATATACCCTAAAGTAGATGGGCCAAATAAGTATTAAACCAGGTAAAAAAAAGTTATGTTAATTAAAAATTAAATGAATCTTAATCATTGTTCATATAAAAAGGAAAAGAATGTATGGTTTTTACATTTTATTTACCAAAGAAAATTAAATAACAATGAGTGAATTAAAATTTAAAAATTAAAATTATGAAATAATTAAGAACAAAAATACAAGGTTTTTAATTTAATTAAGGATTAATTTCAATAAAAATATCCTCAAACTATGACTCGTATTATGAATTGATCCTCAAACATGAAAACATTATAATTAGATCTAAAATTATAAATATTATATCAATTAAGTCATTCCATCAATCAAACTAATTGCTTGGGCTCTAAATGACACTTCAAATTATATTATAAGCATGTGCATCAAAATGTATATGTACCTACTACATAGACAACATGAATATAATGTATTAAAATAAGAATATCCACCTAAATTATATTGACACAACTTGTGCTTTTAAACATGTCGAATTGAAACTGTTCATACAATAAGTATACACGTGTATAATTAGCTACACGTGTTTAAGTAGACTTTGAGTTAGAATTGAATTGACATTTAATGACAGAATGGACAGGTAGACAATGAAAATCAGAGATAGTACCTTTAAGGGGCTAGGGGCATGGCCCTCCAAAACTTTTTGAAATTAAAATTTTGCCTTGGAAATTAAAAAAAATTAATTTGGTTCCTAAGTTTTTAAAAACTAATATTAAGTTTTAAAATTTTAAATATTTTTAATTAAATTCACTCTCAAAATTTTTAAAAATTTTGATTAAGTCTCAAAATTATTAAAATTTTAGCTAAACTCTCAATTTTAAAAAAAAAATTGTTTAAACCTCCAAATAATTTAAAAAATTAAGTTACTCCAAACTCTTGCTCCAAATTCCATTGATAAAAAATTATTTGATTGAAGTGATATTATTACTTTAAGGACTCAATTAAGATATTTAAAAGTTTAGGGATCAATTTTAGAATTTAAGCACTAGTACAAAGGAGTTTGGTGCAATTAACATTTAATTAATTGTTTTACCTAGGAAGATCGCATCCATAGGGTTGCCATCGCCATTTTTGATAGTCCTCATCAGGCCTTCCAGTTCTTGACACGTCAGCTGATGTTGGATGTACGGACACTCCGATTCATCATAGAGAGGCCGAGTTAACTCGTCCCGAACCCACCTCCCACTGAATATATCACATCCTTCTTCACCCTTCCCAATGGCGAACGCCAGCTTCGGTCTTTTCTCCACTAACCCCAAATCTACACAACCCCGTCAAATTAATCTAAAAAAGAAGAGAAAAACAGAGCTTGACTCAATTGACTGAGTTGAGTTAACTCACCGGGTTTAGAAATGACGCGGCCTGGAGTTGGTTCCAGCTGTCCAAGAATGCACATGAAATCTTCTCCATAGAGAATAGCAACGAAAACAATCAAAGCCAGCAAAGTAATGAGATAAGGAGAGAATCGGGTTTTTCTGAGAACAACAGAGGAAGAAGACGATAATGGAGGTGTCATGTTTTTTTTTTCTCTTTAAAATAAAAATCTGTAATTTTATTAATCACGTGGGAAATTAATTATTTTCAAGGGTATAGGAGTTCATGAATGTTGAGATTGGATCATGAATATATATATAGGGAACGAAGCTATGCATGCAAGTGTTTTTGGAAAAGTTGTGTTCCAAAACTACAGTCCCAGCTATCAAATTCGTGTATTTATATTGTATTTAAATTATGGGTAAACTACTTACATAATCACTTAAATTTTATTTGAATCATTAATCTTTCAACTTTGTCAATCACACTAGTTAATTATTTAAATTATATTAATTAAAACACATACCTTAAAAATTTAATGGAAAATATGATGTGACAGTTAATGAAAATTAATAAAATTTAAATGATAAAATATGTAAAATGACGGAGACCAAATGTATAATTATATAAATTTTTGTTAATTGTCACGTCAACTCCTCTTAGGGGTGTGCAAAAATATTTGATCCGACCGATCTGATCTGATTATTCGTTGATTCGATCTGATTTTTTTTGTACGAATATTTGATCCAATTTTTTATTTATCGAATACAGATCGCAATATTTCAAGTTTTGGATTATCCGAAAATCTAAAATATCCAAAAATTTAAATTTGTATGAGTATAAATCTTGTTATTTTTAGTAATTTGATGCTTGTTATATCCAAAAAATCGAAATTTCCATAGATGCGAATCTTGTTATGTAACACCCCTACCCGGATGTCACAATTGGGCCTCAAGCCCAACCCAAAAATCATAAAATTTCTCAAACTGTGTTTGGCCCAAACAAGTTAATTCTCAAAAGCATTTAAAACCAATAGTTAAAAATATAGATAAATAATTTAAATCGTTACAAAGGAGCTCCACTTTAATTTAAAACATTTGAACATTCAATTTGATTAACACAGTTTCAAAATAAGGATTACAAACTCCAACAAGTAAGGTCCTATAAATACACAGCTCACTAAACACAAGTATCGTACTCTGGAGGTCACCACATAGTAGAATCTCGTACCGATAGTGTCCTCGATCCCACGAACTAACGTACTTCATGCTAATCATAAATACAAGCATGCAAGCTAGTACTAGCAATAAGGAGAGATAAATAAACATGTGGCGCTACCACTAGTTGCCTAAACACATGCTCTCATCAAAGCAATCATCATACAAGGCACACAAGGCCCAACCATACTCGGGATCCCACCGGATCATCCGAGCAAAACACACAATGTCATCATCACAACCCTGGAGTGAGGCCCGGTGTTACATAGCCTTGAGAACGTACACACTGAATGAGGCCCGGTGTCACACAGTCTCAGGAGCGTACACTCTCCCTAGGTGAGGCCCGATGTCATACAGCGTCGGAAATGTACACTCATACTCGGCATCTCTCCTCGAGTATCTTCGAATGAGGCCCGGTATCACACAACGTCGGGAATGTACATTCGGCATCTCTAACCATGGTGTTTCAACACTCTTTCTCTGGGTATTCGGATCCCATCAATCAAAGGTGACTCAACCATACAAATGCTCTTACTTGGCACGTAACCACATACAACATTGACACAATCACCATACATCACACAGTATATCTCGATCCACCAAGGATCTTCTATGGTTGCTATTGCCACAAGCCACCAAATTAAGTTTACCGACTTATTAATTCATTATGGAAGAGTACATTAATATCCTTATTAATTATCTCATTAATCCGTATGAGCTCATTTACATCCCACATCGATTTCCATCTTTTACTAGCATTATTGATTATTTCATTCTGTGGGTACCGATACTCGAACACGAGTATTGATATGGTACCCTTGATATCGGTACTCACACGTGTACCGATATCCTATTCACTCGTTCGTACCATTTCCTCGGATTAAGATATTAAAACGCTTATTTGATCCCTAAAGCTTATGAAAGTCATTAAGATTGGTTTACTAGCGCATTCACCCAACTAATATTAGTTACCGCCTTCATGATTATTTATTCGAATATTACCAATTACAGTCCATATAGCATAATTTCCGTCAAGTCTCATCAATTTATTCGAACAAGCATACAAATTATTACAATTATTTTAATCAGTCAAACAATCATCGAATAATCATACGAGCATCGCAAATGACCCCACGCTGTCTCTAAAGCCTCTATAAGTCACATCATATTCACAACATCATACATTTCATAATTATCGAATCTCATAATACCGATCTCTACTTATGCTTATTCACCGTTTACCTATTTTACAGATACTAACACGCAAAGCAATCACATTTATGACGCTCATAAAGCAATAAGAGTTTGAGGTGTAATAACCTTAAGCTGATGTCGCTAAAATCCTCATCTGAGCTTCCCAAATATTCTACTTGATCCGATATCCGGTCTCAAATAATCCTAAAAAATATAGGAATATGAAAATACATTAATTTTATGCGTCCCTTATTCAATTCTCAAGGTCAAACGCGTAAAAATAGCTTACTAAGTTCGAAATTAGCGACATAGAAGGCCCTTCGGTGGCCGGACAACGACGACGAGCTTCAATCTTATTGTTCATCGGCCGCTAGTTCTGATAGTGGCCTCTGTTTACAGCAGTAACAGCTGGAACGTGCCGAACCAGCTTCTCTAATTTTTTTCTTTACTCTGACGAACGACAGCTCGAACGGTGACACAACTATCATCGTTGGACTCGTCTCGGTGAGACCTTTCTAATGGTGTCGGCGATGTCATGCATGACAGCTTCGGCGGTCGAACAATGACGGCGAGCTCCAGCCTTACTGTTCTTTGGCCGCTGGTTTTGACGGTGGCCTCCATTTGCGGCGATGACGGCTGAAACGTGCTAAACCAATTTATCTTATTCTTTTTTTTCTTTACTCTGACGAACGATAGCTCGAACAGTGACTCGATGATCACTGTTGAACTCGTCTAGGCGAGACCTTTCTAATAGTGCCAGTGATGTCATGAACGTCAACTTCGGCGACCGTAAATCGAGGCTCAAAACCCCTTCCTTACTTTTTTTCTTTTTTCCTCCTTTTTCTCTCTCCCTATCAAATAATTTTTTACTTTTCCCCCTTTTCAACATAATATCCCTTTTTCTCCTATTATTATCTTTTTAAATTTCAAAGTTTCTTCCTCAAAATATAGGGCACAACATAACCACCTTAACTTGGGCTTCTAAAATAAAAACTCATAACCCGAGTTTGAGACCCAATTCATTAACCCAAAAATTTGGGACGTTACATGTTATATTTGATAATTTATTGCTTGTTATATTCAAAAATCTGAAATTTTCATAGATACAATTGCTAAATTCGAAAAAATACTTAAACCAAATTTTATATCGGATAATCAAATATTCAAATATAATATTGGAGTATCTGGATATCTAATTTTTTTAGATTGGATACGAATCGCTATTTTACCGATCCAAAATTTCGAATACTCTATTTTTTAGATCAGATAAAATGCACACCCCTACCTTCTCTATCAGATTTTAACGGCGGGTGGTACAGTTGATATC
Source organism: Hibiscus mutabilis (assembly GCA_019671005.1). Lineage (NCBI taxonomy): Eukaryota > Viridiplantae > Streptophyta > Magnoliopsida > Malvales > Malvaceae > Hibiscus > Hibiscus mutabilis. Next base: position 90,864 of record JAGYYJ010002333.1, on the reverse strand, counting down.
ATATAGATAGTTAAATAGTCTAATTGACAAAACTAATAGATTGTTGGTCAATTAAAACTTTTCGAATAGTTAAGTGATCATTCATGTAGACGTAGTTATTTATATTATAATTTTTTTTAAAATATTGTATATTTATACCATGTTTGATAATTAATAATTTGATTTATATGTTTATATTATGAGAATAATAGTGGGACAAATATTTGTAATATCGGTAAAATCTAAATTTAGAATGCAAATTTGCTTTAAAATTCAAATATTTTTCATTATTTAAATTAAATTCGAGTGTCATTATACAAACCTGAATTAATAAAATATATGTATGATATCCGAATATGATATATATTTTAATTTAGCAAGTATACAAATTAAATAAAAATATTTTAAGAGTAAGGTGGATAATGGGGTTGGATATCTTAATTTGAACTCAGTAACCATAAAAATACAGTGCATTTGAATATCCATCATTGAAACTTGAATAGGCTAGATTTGAATAATGAACATATGAGGATTAATTTCTTCATCAACTCCGAATTAACTAGTAATTAAAATATTTGAATCGAAGAGATTCATTAATTGGTCGAGTGGTTAATAGTGCTCATCTTATTTCATTTTGTATGAGTTTGAATCATTGTATGAGAATATAATTAATATCTCTACTTAATCAAAAAAACTATGTGAATCGAAATATTATTTGAATTCAAAAAAAAAATAATCCACAAACATTTGATTGCCCCATTGATTTTCATCCCTATTATTTTATATCATGTTCACTTTATTTTAAATACCATGCTTTTTTGTTGCTTTTATCTTCTCATGTTCATTTCATATGATTATAAAGTGAGGTTTACATTGAATGTTCTGATATATTTTTGTTAAAGTTTGGTTTATATAATTACATGAATTAATAAAATAATTAAATAAGTAGCTAATTAATAGTAATTAAAAGATAAAGTGATGCTGTTCCCATTGCTGAGATCTCACGGCATTTATATAAAACAACCTGTCATTGCTTCACTTAACTATACTTAAATGATCTCTTTAGTCCTTCAATTTTTTATCAGTTATAAAACAATCACGGCAACTTAACTTCCATTAAAGGATCACACATTCACATGGCGCATTGACTTAATGGTTAATATCTCTTAATTCACATGGCGCATTAAACTGGTTGGATGATTTTAAAGGTCGACCTAGAAAAGGCCTTCGATAGGTTATCCTGGGATTTCATCGAAGACTCTCTTATTGATGCAGGCTTTCCTCCAAGAATTCGTCGCATAATCATACATTGTGTTACCACATCAAGCTTCCAAGTTCAATGGAATGGCACTCTATCTTCTCCATTCACTCCTGAACGAGGGATCCGGCAAGGAGATCCTCTTTCCCCTTACCTGTTTGTCCTTGCAATGGAGCGTTTGGGTCATTATATTTATTCCACCGTTGATTCAGGATCGTGGCAAGCGTTTCGCTTTGTCAAAAATGGGACCTCCCTTTCCCATCTTTTTTTCGCAGATGATCTTTTATTATTTGGCAAACCGATACCCAACAAGCTGTGCTGATCAACCAAATGCTTGACACGTTTGGAACTCATTCTGGGCATAAGGTCAATAAATGTAAATCGCAGATTTGGTATTCACCAAATACATATACCGCTCTTCGTCAACAGATAGCTAGCACTCTTGCCTTTCAAGAAGTTGATTGTTTTGGTAAGTACCTAGGGGCTCCGGTCTTTACTCAGCGTATGAAATGCTCGAATTTTAATTTCATCCTCGACAAGCTACGTGAAAAGTTGAATGGATGGGCATCTAGATCTTTATCGATGGCCAGCCGCATAACTCTGGCCAAAGCGGTTCTATCGGCCATTCCAACCTATAATGCTCCCGAAAAGTGTTTGTCGAGAAATTGATGGTATAATTCGTCAATTTATTTGGGGCTGTACATCCGCAAATCCGAAAGTGTCTTTGGTAAATTGGGACTCTCTTTGCCAACCATTAAATTGTGGAGGGCTTGGTATCCGACATTCACATGTCCAAAATGTAGCATTCATTATGAAAATTGGATATCAACTTGTCACTCAACCTCATGCTCTTTGGATTCGCATTCTCCGGGGAAAATACAGGGTACATGATCTCTTCCCTGCAGATATCACTCGTTTGCCATGTAGTCCTCTTTGGCGTGCTCTCTCGAAACATTGGGATGTATTTAGAAGCAACATGGCCTGGTCTTTAGGGAATGGATCTTCTATTGACATACTCAATGATATCTGGGTTCCGGATCTTGGTCCTCTTCGGAATCATCTCAATACAGTTTCAGCTCCTACTGTTCCTCCTTTGTTTTGCGATCTTGTTACTAACCAAGGAGAATGGGATATTGAAAAGCTTGCTGGAATTTTCACTGAAGAGGCAATCCCTCATATTGTTGGTATTAAACCACCGGACCAATTGGATTTGTCGGACTCTTGCTTTTGGAGATGGACATTGCACCATAAGTTTGATGTATAATCGGCATATACTCAGCAGGTTCGCGAGTTCTGGAATCAGTCCGATCCAATTTGGCTGCTCATTTGGAGTTACAAGTGCCCCAAAAGCTTCGCCTATTCTGGTTTGCAAGCAAAAAATAATGACAAACATGGAGCGATGCAAACGTCTCTTGGCTTCGAACGCATCCTGCCCTCTCTGCAATGCTAGCGACGAATCAATCCTACATGTTTTAAGAGATTGTGCCTCTACACGGCTGGTACGGAGCAAGTTTGTTCCTGTTGGGTGAGGGTCCCACTATGTGGGTAACCCACACCGTTTACACCCCAAATTTCAAAGGGCTTAGTGTATTATAGAGTGTGTTGGGCAGATTTGAGAGAAAAGAGAGAGATTGTAAAGAGAGCTCAGAGGTTTGTTCGAGAGAAAAACGAGAGAAAAAGTATTTTCAGCTTTGAGCAGTTTTGATCAACTCTTCGATCGGAGGTCCATCCGTGGTTCGATTGAGCTGATTTTTGGACAGCAGCTAGGCGACTTGGTGATCTTGACTTTGTACGGTCGGATTTTTCATCCGAGACCCGTAGCGTCCTAAATCCCCATTTTACAGCAGCTGTGTTTTTGGTGATGTTCTCTCATTTTACTCTTTTTTGTTAAAGACTACTTATTATTAGCCTTGTTGGAGTTGAATACTTGTTTAGGTTGGATATTGTAGTCTTGTAGTTGAACATTTGATTATAGTGGAGCTTTTGATCGGACTCTAAAGTCTCGTGGTTTTTACCCTTGATTTAGAGGGGTTTTCCACGTAAAAATATCGTTGTCTCGATTTACTTGTGTTGTGGTTGCATTGATGATTTGTGGTTGATTAGTGCTGCTAGAGAACATATTTGTGATATTGTGCTTGCCATAATTATTGACTTGAGTTATAGGGAGAGAAAGAACACCGGTTGTGCTTCCGCTTAATTTCGGTTGTTCGGTTTCTTCCCCAACAAACTGGCATCAGAGCTTGGTTGTTGTGTCAGATAATTATGGAGATTAATACGAGCAAGATGATTATGTTGAATGGCACGAATTATCAAATTTGGCGGAATAAAATGAAAGACTTGTTGTTTGTAAAGGCTTTGCATCTTCCGGTCTTTGCTACTCAAAACCCGATTCAAAAAGTGATGAAGAATGCGAATTTGAGCATCAACAGGTGTGTGGATATATTCAAAAATTTGTTGGAGAAAATGTTCATAACCACATTGACCAGGAGACACATGCTCGCACATTGTGGGAGAAGCTTGAAAGCTTGTATGCTTCAAGGTCGGGCAATAACAAATTATTTTTGCTAAAGAAAATGATGGCGTTGAAATACAGAGAAGGAACGTCTACAGCTGACCATGTTAGTGGGTTTCAAAGTGTGATGAATCAGTTGCTTGGTATAGGTGTCAAATTTGATTATGAGATTTTAGGGCTTTAGTTGCTTGCTACTCTACCAGACTCTTGGGAGACTTTTTGGGTCTCACTCATTAATTATGCTCCACAGAGTATTATTACTTTGGATTTGGCTAAGAGTGTTGTGTTGAATGAAGAGGTTAGAAGAAGATCTCAGGGTTCTACATCACAGTTCGAGGTGTTAGTTACCGAAAACAGGGGGAGAAACAGAGAAAAAGATGGCAATGGTAGAGATAAAAGCTGAAGCAAGTCAAGACCGAGATACAAGAATCTTGTGTGTCATCATTGTGGTAAGAAATGTCATATCAAGAAAAATTGCTACAAGTGGAAAAGATAGAACAAAGGTTGTGGTGAAAAAAATGATCGGAATGGTGATGAAAAATCTGAGCGTGTTGCTACTGCTACTCGTGAAGATCTATTGGTAATTTTTCTGAGAATTTGGTCAACCTAGCATGCAATAAGACTAGTTGGATGATTGATACTGGTGCTTCAATTCATGTCACCTCGAGGAGGGATTTCTTCACATCTTATACTCCTGGTGATTTTCGAGTATTGAAGATGGGTAATGACGGTTTGATTCCAGTTATTGGCATGAGAGATGTTAGCTTGGTGAGCAATAATGGAACAAAGTTAATTCTCAAGGATGTCAAACATGCACCGGATATCCGTTTGAATTTGATTTCTACAGGAAAGCTTGATGATGAAGGATTTTGTAACATCTTCAGTAAGGGGCAGTGGAAGCTGACTAAAGACTCATTGGTTGTGGCTCGAGGAAAGAAGAGCTCAAATTTGTACTTGATGCAGGCTTCGACTTCCAGAGACAATGTGAATGTGACAATAAATGACTCAACTGAGTTGTGGCATAAACGACTTAGTCACATGAGTGAGAAGGGACTTAATTGTTTAGCCAAGAAGAATCAACTTTCTGAGTTGAAGAATGCCACATTGAAGAATTGTGCTCATTGTCTAGCGGGGAAGCAGAGAAGAGTTTCTTTTAGAAGTCATCCTCCTCATAGAAGATCAGAGTTGCTAGAGTTGGTCTATTCAAATGTTTGTGGTCCGATAAAGGTAAGGTCACATGGTGGTGCACTTTATTTTGTGACTTTCATTGATGATTGTTCAAGAAAGCTGTGGGTTTACACTTTGAAGTCGAAAGAGCAAGTTTTTGAGGCATTTAAACAGTTTCAAGCATCAGTTGAAAGAGAAACAGGGAAGAAGGTAAAGTGTATTTGTACTAATAATGGTAGCGAGTACACAGGGCCATTTCATGAGTATTGTCTGCAACAGGGAATCAGACATCAGAGAACACCATCGAAGACTCCACAGTTAAATGGGTTAGCTGAAAGAATGAACCGAACATTGATTGAGAGAGTCAGATATTTGTTGTCAGATGCAAAGTTGCCAAGGTCATTTTGGGCTAAAGCCTTGAATACAGTGGCACATGTGATTAATCTGTCTCCTAGTGTTCTTTTACGAGGTGATATACCAGATAGAGTTTGGTTTGGTAAAGACGTGTCATATGATCACCTGCGTGTGTTCGGTTGTAAAGCATTTGTTCATGTTCCAAATGATGAAAGATCGAAGTTGGATGTCAAGAGTCGTCAATGCATCTTTATTGGTTATGATCTAGACGGTGAGTTTGGTTATAGACTCTACGATCCAGTTCAGAAGAAGCTCGTGAGAAGCTGAGATGTTGTCTTCATTGAGGATCAGACCATTGATGACATTGATAAGACAGAGAAAGAGGTTTCACAAGACAGTGGTGACTTGACCGATGTGAATCCAGTTCCCCTGGACCCTTCACCGAATCCTATTCAGATGGTGTACAAGGTGATGTTAATGATGACCAGCAGGACATAAGTGACTTTGATGCTCCCATAGATGATGTTGTGAATGATCAACAACAAGAACCTATAGCTCCACCAGCAGTTGCACTTCGAAGATCTTCTAGAGAACGACGATCTTCTGTCAGGTATTTTTCTGATGAATATGTTCTTTTGACTGACGTTGGAGAACCTGAATGTTATGAAGAGGCTATGGAGAGTGAATGCAAAGATCAGTGGGTTGAAGCAATGAAAGATGAACTCCAATCCTTGCATGATAACCATACCTTTGAGTTGGTGAAACTACCTAAGGGCAAGAGAGCTTTGAAGAATCGGTGGGTTTACAGGTTGAAGCAAGAAGAAAAGTTTTCATCTCCACGATACAAAGCTAGATTGGTCGTCAAGGGTTATACTTAGAAAAAAGGGATTAATTTTGAAGAAATATTTTCTCCAGTTGTGAAGATGTCCTCTATTAGAACTATATTGAGTTTGGCAGCCTGTTATGACTTAGAGGTTGAACAAATAGACGTGAAATCTACTTTTCTTCATGGTGATTTGGCAGAAGAGCTTTACATGGAGCAGCCAAAGGGATTTGTTGCACAAGGAAAAGATGACTACGTGTGCAGATTGAAGAAGAGCTTGTATGGTTTGAAGCAAGCTCATAGGAAATGGTACAAGAAGTTTGAGTCTGTTATGGGAGAGCAAGGCTACAAGAAGACTACTTCTGATCATTGTGTTTTTGTTAAGAGGTTATCTGGTGACGATTTTATTATCATTTTGCTCTATGTTGATGATATGCTTATTGTTGGTCGTAATGCTTCCAGAATTGACAAGTTGAAGGAAGAGTTGAGTAAGTCATTTGCGATGAAAGATTTAGGGCCAGCAAAGCAAATTCTTGGCATAAGGTTGACACGTGATAGAAAGGCTAAGAAATTATGGTTATCACAAGAGAGGTACATTGAGAAAGTACTTCAGTGGTTTAGTATGGACAAAGCTAAAGCGGTGAATACTCATTTTGCTACTCATTTCAGATTAAGTGTCAAGCATAGTCCTTCCACAGAAAATGAGAAGGAAGAGATGCAGAAAGTTCCCTACTCTTCAGCCGTGGGCAGTTTGAAATATGCAATGGTTTGCATGAGACCAGACTTGGCTTATGTTGTTGGTACAGTTAGTCGGTTTCTTTCTAATCCAGGCGGAGAGCATTGGAATGCAGTGAAGTGGATCATGAGGTATCTTCGTGGCAGTTCCAACATGAAACTTTGCTTTGGAAATGAAAAACCTGTTCTTGTAGGATATACAGATTCAGACATGGTCGGGGACATTGACTCGAGGAGATCTACTTCAGGTTACTTGATCACTTATGCAGGGAGAGCTGTGGCATGGCAATCGAGATTGCAAAAGTGTGTTGCCTTATCCACCACCGAATCAGAGTTCATTGCAGCGACCGAAGCGTGCAAGGAGATGCTTTAGATGAAGAAATTTGTGCATGAACTTGGTTTTACTCAGGAGAGGTATGTCTTGTATTGTGATAGCCAGAGCGCGATTCATCTTGGTAAGAACTCAACTTTTCATGCTAGATCTAAGCATATTGATGTGAGGTACCATTGGATACGAGAAGTTCTTGAAGCTAAATTGTTAGAGCTTGAGAAGATTCACACTGATGATAATGGTGCTGATATGTTGACTAAAGCCTTACCAAGAGGGAAGTTTGAAGCATGTTGCTTGATAGCCAGCATGAAGTCATTCCCCACATAGCGAGAGGGGGAGATTTGTTGGGTGAGGGTCCCACTATGTGGGTAACCCACACCGTTTACACCCCAAATTTCAAAGGGTGGTTGGTGTTTGTTTGTCTGCAACATTTATTTGTTTTTGACTTTGTAAGCCTTTAATAATTGCTTAGTGTATTATAGAGTGTGTTGGGCAGATTTGAGAGAAAAGAGAGAGATTGCATAGAGAGCTCAGAGGTTTGTTCGAGAGAAAAACAATGAGAGAAAAACTATTTCTAGCTTTGAGCAGTTTTGATCAACTCTTCGATCGGAGGTCCATCCGCGGTTCGATTGAGCTGATTTTTGGACAGCAGCTAGGCGACTTGGTGATCTTGACTTTGTACAGTCGGATTTTTCATCCGAGACCCGTAGCGTCCGAAATCCCCATTTTACAGCAGCTGCGTTTTTGGTGATGTTCTCTCATTTTACTCTCTTTTATTAAAGACTACTTGTTATTAGCCTTGTTGGAGTTGAATGATTGTTGTAGGTTTGATATTGTAGTCTTGTAGTTGAACATTTGATTATAGTGGAGCTTTTGATCGGACTCTAAAGTCCCGTGGTTTTTACCCTTGATTTAGAGGGGTTTTCCACGTAAAAATATCGTTGTATCGATTTACTTGTGTTGTGGTTACATTGATGATTTGTGGTTGATTAGTGCTGCTAGAGAACATATTTGTGATATTGTGCTTGCCATAATTATTGACTTGAGTTATAGGGAGAGAAAGAACACCAGTTGTGCTTCCGCTTAATTTCGGCTGTTCGGTTTCTTCCCCAACAGTTCCTGTTTGCTTGTCTCGATCTTTCTTCTCTCTTCCCCTATATGAATGGCTGAAGCAAAATTTAAGCGCAAATGCAATGCTTACTGGCTGGAATACTCCCTGGCCCATTGTGTTCACTTCTTTTGTTTGGCAAACATGGAAGAACCGTAATGATGCCGTATTCAATCTGTCCAACATTACTCCTGACTTGGATTTCTCCCAAAGTTTAATTTTGGCACATTATTATCAGGATGGTTGGTTGTCTAAAACCACAACCCTTATATTACACGCGCCGATACAGAATCAATGGCAACGCCCGGATCCAGAATGGGTGTGTTTGAATGTCGATGGCTCGGTAATGCGTGGCTCGAACACTGCTTCTATTGGAGTACTGCTTCGTGATCATAGAGGTAATTGGTTATTTGGTTTCTTTAAATCAATTGGCAAAACGGATATATTACATTCCGAAGTTTGGGCTATCTATATCGGTCTTCAACTAGCGTGGTCTTACGGTGCCGAGGTATTGCAAATTCAATCTGATTGTAAGCAGGCTATTCATTTGCTTCATGACTCCGATGTTCGATCTAGTCCTTTGCCTCTTGTTCGGGCGACTAATGCTCTCAGTTCTCGGGGTTGGATGACAGAATTCATCTGGACATCGCGAGAAGGAAATAAACCCGCAGACAAGCTAGCCAAGCTTGCTGATCATTCATGTTTTTCCACGCAACTTCTTGACAGTCCTCCTGAACTTCTAGAGCCTCTCCTTGCCATGGATGCTTCTCCATTAGTTTTGTAAGCCCTTTTGGGCCTCTTTCAATTCAAAAAAAAATTGTTTTGGTAATTTTCCGATAAATCTAAACAATGATCCAAAAAAGTAATATATATATATATGAAAATTCGTATTTTTTGTGAAATTATCAACATGTTTTTTTAAATTATATTTTTCTTGCTTTTCTAAAATTCATATTGATTTAAAAAATAAAATTATTATTTTTAATCCGTTGTTACCTTGAACTATCTTGATCTTTGTTAACAATGCTACAAGGACAAAAATCATATGCTTCTTTTCGGTTCCCTTTTCTATGCCCCAACAATAAAATCAGATTTTAAGTATTAACCCTAAATTCTAAATCCTAAACCTTAAACCCTAAATCTTAAAAATACATCATGCCCCATCATGCCTCAAATTCCCTAAACTCTAAACCTAAACTATAATCTTAAACATTAACACTAAATCCTAAATTTAAAATTTTAGTGTGTGTACATAAATAAGGACACCAAAAAGTAACGTGGGATTTTTATTCATGCTACAAGGGCGGTTTTATTTTGTCCATTAGATTTGAAGCATTGTAATCCACCTTAAAAGCATCTCTTCATTTTCGAGTGATTCACAATTAAGATTTTAGTTTCGTTAACATTTAGAACTTCAGTGCTTAAATGCCTTAGCTTATTTCCTTCAAATCTAACCTGATTTTGTGAGTTTGACAATTGACAGTCATTTGAGACAATTAAAGTAGACATTAGCCGAGACTTGGTGGCACAAACATTTCGATTATTAATGATTTCCCAGTGTCACAAGTAACCGAAATAAAAATCAAATGCACGTGATAATAACATCCAACCGAATACTGCTCGAAATCAAACATGATAATTAGTTTGCTGGAACAGAAATTATGATTGAAAACTACAAGTAGCCTAATCGGTGTATGTACACTGCTTTCCACCCTTCAAAAGATTGTTCACCTTTATAATCCATGGATGGAAGTTCCTGTTGCATGAAGCAATGGAAGATTTTACATTTTAGTTACCATAATACAAGGTTTAGTTTAGTTGACTCGTACATTGGCTTTTGCATAGCCGTCTCGAATAATTTCAGGACATTAAGCGTAAACTCAAAAATGATCTCTGTAGAACGAAAGCATATTCAATTACTTTGAACAATTAATTTGATATTTCCTTAGAAAATCATTATTTCCATGTTTTGCTTTAAAAACACCTTAAATACAACTGAAACAATAAGGGGAAACCACTAACCTACAAAATTACTATTTGAGAAATTGAAGTTGTAAAGGTAAAAGATGGGAGCCCTGAGCGGGAACTCATGTTGCTCTCTATCTGAGGCGCCCTGCACTTTTGCAATGTGAAAGTTTAATATATATTTGTATTCGAACTATAGTTTCTTTTTATCGAAATAGAAAAGAAACAAAACAAAGACATACAATACATGTAGGGTGAAAGAGAAGTCAGTTCTAATATCTCAAAACAATTTTCGTCCTTGACAACATTTTACATGGTCGAGATAAGACATCAAAAGTGAAATTTTAGTTACAATTAAAGTGTTAAAAGAGATATTAACAATTGTGTAAACGTGTTACATTACTTCTTAACAACAATTAATATTGTGGTGACTATTTTGTAATAACTCGAAAAATATAATAATTATTTTATAATTTTTTAAAGTTTAGTTACTAAAAAGTCTGTTTGAGAATAGATGAGTGACAAAGTTTAGTGTATTTTACCCGATAAAAAAATAAATGATTGTTTAGTGCTTATTTTATTTTATGTTTTAAAAGAAATCTAAAAGGGCGGTGAAGAGAAGTAGTGGGTAGTAAATGATGTGCAACGGAAAGGTTAAATTTCCCTTGGCTTTTAAGCTAAGGGATGTTCTAAAGACATATTATTATCCTACTTTTTTATATGCATGCGTTCTTATTTTATTCAGTATAACAATATATATATATATATATTGTAGTTTATAATTGTTGGATGAATTAAAATAAATGATCCTACTTTCCTTTATTTTCATTTTCTCTAAAAAAAAAGTTATTTAAAAAAACTTTTTAAGTTCTTCATTGAAATTATTTCTTGCGACGACCTTTATGTCCTCGACTGATTTTTAATTTTTATGTTGATTGCATATAAATAAATTCTCCTCATTTGATGAATAATCATTTGTTCTTTATTAGTTTTTTTTCTTTGTCAGAGTCATTCTACATTTGTTTTTCTGACTTTTTCTGTCTGCTTGTATGACAGTATATTTGTCTGTATTTTGCAGGTCTGTCTGTGTTTGTAAAAGTATTTTTACTACTATGGCAATTTAGCGTCGAATAACAAGAGTTATCGAGCGTTTTTAGTCACAAGACGATCGACGGTCTGGTATTTTTTTTTATTCCTTTATGGTAATTTGTCGATGTGCCAAGAACTCGCAGCGGAAGAATGCGTGATTCATAGAGCTTTCTGGTCAAAGTATATCGTTGTTGGATTTCATTTAGAAGACTATGCAAGTTTTTCTACAAAGTGATAGGTTTTGCTTTTCATGTATCTCACACTCTTTGAAGTTTACTGTATTTATTTTTCACAGTGTATTTTCAATGATTGTGATTTGTGATCCTTTTCACTTTGAAGTTTACTGTATTTATTTTTTTTTACATTGTATTTTCAATAGTGTGATTGTTTTGTAATCATTTTTACTTTAAATACAGTCCAATATACTTTCTTGTTCAAAAAAATAACTGAAATTATAAATTAACACAATAATAAATTTATATTTTAACTCGTGAATATCTATAATTCAATTTCAGCCCACTAGACAAACTTTAGGACTTTGTTCTTGTATACATATATATATCGAGAGAAGTTGTGTATTTGTGTGTGCTCATGTTTTTTATTATGTAATAATTATGTTTAAAATATTTTTTTTATACAAATTCTAATATATTATTAAATTATATTATATATATTTTAAAACATTTAAATATACATGTCATGTTTATGTTATTTAGTTTTGATTTCTTTTATCGTGTTTAATATTAAGAAATGGTGTTGATTTAGGAGAGGATTAGATGACATTTTACCTTTGCAATACCTTTTGTTGACTTTTTTTATGTTTTTTTTTCTTACACTAAATCTTTAACAATAAAGCATTTTTTTTTACATAATAACAATAAAGCACTTAGCTAGTGCTGTCCACCTTTTATGTTCAGCAATCCAATAGGAATGTGTCAACTAAACCATTGCCATATATTTTAATTCAAATTTTTATTGGGATAAAATCCAATTACAACTTATACGATGTAAAATTAAATTATTTTTATATTAATTTATAACTATTATATGAGTGAAATAAATATATAAGATTAAAAGTTAAAAATAATAAGAATTTTTTTAAAAAAAAGGATGAGTGTTTAATTTTATTCATCCATTTTACTTTTTCAATAATTATAAATTAGTCCAAAAAAATTTAAATTTTTATGCAAGTAATACTTAAATATTTGATTAGAAATGTTTTATTCGAATTGAATTTGTATTCGACTTATTGATGGTATCAATTTATTTTTTTGTTTGTCTAAATCTGGCCTGATGTGACATACGGGCCTCGAATATTATCCAAGTCTGCCCATATTTTAAATGGTTTAAATATGTCAAAAATCTTTCGCTATTTCATTGAGTCATTGTAATGTACTACATCAGTCCCACTGAAAATGTTTAGTATTGATTTTTTTTTAAGTCAAACTTTTTAAACTTTGACTATTTATTACTTTAAATGTATTATTGGTAAAAATATGAAAAAAATACATTTTAAAAACCCTATATCAAGTAGTTTAAAATATATATTTTATAAAATTTAATTAATTCAAATATTTAAAATAGTTATGATCAAAGTTAAATTTTTTTACTTTTAAAAAGTTAATACTGGATAAAATTAGTGGGACAAAGGGAGTATTTTATTTAAAAATTTGGGTCACTTCCCTGATTTCTGATCAATGTTATCAATTATTGATAACTTGACAACTATAAAAAATGGGAAAATAAAATTTTAGGCCCTTACATTAATATTTTTTTTATCAATTTGATATTTACTTTTTAAAAACAAAAAATAGCATTAATTGAACAATATGAGCATTAATTGAACAATATGATTTTTCAATCACCTACCTTTACAGTTTTACAAGGGTCAAATTGATAGGAATTATAAACGTATATGACTGAAAAAAAATTATTTTACCTTTTTGTATAGTTGTTAGGTCAACAATTAATGGTAAATTTGAACGTAAGTTAGTGGAATGATCAAAATTTTAAAATAAAAAATAGTCTCGAGCCTCAATACCCCAAAAAAATTCAAATAATACCGCAACTTTGAAGTATAGAGACTAAGTTTTAGATTTTGAAATAGTACTTAAACCTTTGACATATTTAAATTTATGTTTTAAGCCCCCCTATATTATTTTCTTAAAAATCTTTCAAATATTTATACTATTTTAAATTTAATAATTTGCTTTCATTAAAAATTTAAACATAGATAATTTAAAATTTTTAAACAATATATTATATTATTATAAATTATTATAGAGGTAATTTTTATATCATATTAACATATTATATTAAAATTTTAGAAATTGGGTCATATCAAATTTGGGCATTGAAGCTTGGAGCCCAAGCACAACTCATATTTCAGATGAGCCTAACTTTTGTCCAAACAATTTTTTTTGGACTTAATATATTTTATCTAGCCCTTTCAAATTTTAGACGAGACTTATACTTGGATGTATTAGCCGACCCTTAAACACATCTATATCTAGAGATGACAAACAGGTCATTTGGTTCAATTTTAGTACAGGTCATTTCAGTTCGGTTCACTTCAAGTCTGATTATATTATGTTTAAATTTGGTTCAGTTTATGTCTAGTTCAGTTTTAGTTCATGTCTATAGTGATTTCGGTTCGGTTATCGGGTCGAGACTTTGGTTCGGTTGACTTTCGAGTCACTATTTTTGAGTCAGATTCTTTCGGGTCAGTTTATATCGGGTTAATAGGAGATTGATCGATTTTAGTCAGGTTTTAGGCCGACTTTATATAGCCTGTATATTTGGCTTTTTTGTGTTGTGCGATAATTCACATCTCATATTTATTTATTCATTTTAACATATTTTTTATTTCGGGTTGTCTTTGGTTCGGGTGAAATCGGTTCGGTTCCTTCAGTTTGGTTGAAAATTGGTTTGGGTCCATTCGGTTCGATTAAAAATCGGTTTAGGTCCATTTCAGTTCAACTGAATTCAGTTCGATTTCGGTTCAGTTCGATTTATTTTGGGTTTCGGATCAAATTCGGGTCATCGTGTTCGGGTCAATTTTAGGTCTCAGTTTGGGTAAATTGGTTCGATTCTCGGGCCTCGGATCAAGTTTTCCATGTCTATCTATATCTAATAGCATAACAAACTAAACCCTAAAGAATAAGGATAATTATTTTATATACTGGCGATGAGAACTAAAAGTTTCTACGGGCATTTTAATTATAGGGTTTAGGAATTCAACATAGGATATAGAATTTAAGAGTTTAGGTTTAGGGGTTAAAATTTAAATATTGTGATTAGAATTCAAGATTTATATGTGATGCTTAAACACCTCATCATATTACCCTAAAACATAAACTCTAACCTTTAAACTGTGCAAGACATTGATGTGTCTACATAGATTCATTGCATACCTTATTATATATGATAAGAATTTTAAACATATATCTTAAGTTTATAAATATTTTTATTTAAAAAAATTATAAATATTTTATATATTCTGTTATAATTTTAAATTTGTATACTATACAATTGGTTTATTTAAAAAACATAATGATAAATTAGTCTTTCATTGTTTATACATTTTATTAATTTAATAATTATTTTTTAATTAAATTTAAAGTTCAATATTTATTTTTTTAATTAGATTGTTCCGACTTTAACGAAAATATTATTAAACCATTGTGGATATAACAACTCACATATATTTTCAATACGGTCGAGTACTTGTGGTTCAGAGTCACGTCAATAAATAATTTTTTTAAATATATTAGTGTAATTACAAAGTAGTATATGTTCAATGTTCTTAGCCCTTTAATAATGCACACACCGTGCACACGTGGTGCTCAAACCCGAGTCACCTAAATGAAATATATCATCCTTTATCATTAGGACTGCTCCACATATTCACGTTAATAAATAATTTTAAAGTTATAAAATATAATTTACCAAATAGCTTATTATAAAATAATGTAATGTAAAACATGTTGCGAAGTCAATAAAATAGTACCATAATAAAATATATGTGATTGTCACGTGAATTGCCCTGTTAACGCCAGAAAATATTAAATGACCCAGTCATCATTTTATTAAAATACTAGTAAATTGACTATAAAAAGAAAAGTTGGTGAATAATTTTATCTCAAAAAATAAGGATCAAATTGACAAAAGATATAAACATTGATGATCAAATTTGTGTTATGCCTGGAACAATTATTTAAAAGTTCAAAATAAATCAAGGTCGAAGAAGAAGATGAAAATATCAAATAAAATTAAGGTGATATCCAATTTGTGTATATATAAATAAATGTTGGATTGGAGTCGAAACGAACAAAAACTATTAGATTTCCCCTTGTTGTCATCTCTATGTTAAATCAATATTCAAAACTTAATTATATATATATAAAAACTTGTTTATATAAAAGCTTTACCTCTTGTGATCCTATTAAACTCAAGAAGATTATTTGTGGTTAAAAGAATCTTACGAAACCGAAAAGATGAAAAATTATTAGATGGGTTTGGCTCACCACGTTATTTATGATTTCAACTAATAAAATCAATCGATCTCAAAATAACTATTCATTCATTATTTACATGTAAGAAATAAGTGAAAATCCATCTTGTAAAAGTAATAAGTAGGGGTGATAATGAGCCTTACCAGCTCGAAAGCTACTTGGGCTCAGTTCGGCTCGAGTGAGCTCAACTCGGGCTCAGGCTCGGCTCGAGACCTTAACAAGCCGAGCCGACCCAAGCTCAACTCGAAAAGCTTGTGAACATGCTCTGAATAATTATATATATTTTATATTATATGCTACATATGCTCCTTGGTTGTTGTTTGATTTTATATTTTCTTTGATTATGTGTTTGTATTTTAAGAATATTTCTTGGTTATTTGGGTTAATCTAATTTTTGGGCACTCTTTTCCATTTTTCGATATTGAATTTCGTTTTAGTGTTGGTTATGAAAGGGTTTTTAACGAGGTCCCATCTTCTATATAAAAAACTATAGTAAAATTGTCCATTTCAAGCTGAGCCAAGCCCGAGCCTAAAATTTCGAGCTCGATGAGCTTCGAGCCTGAATTGAGCCCAATAGTACTATTTTCGAGCCGAGCCTGGGCCTGACTCGTTATCACCCCTAGTAATAAGATGGATGAATCTTTAATTTTATTGGTTAGAACTACGAATGAATGATGGTCCAATTATTTTTCCCGAAAGAGGGAATGTAATTTGAAAATGCAAAGAAAAACCAGATTTGTTTGGAAGTATTAACCTCGAGCACTCAACACCCTAAACAGATGAAAACAAAGTTTGATTCTGCTTTCTTCCTTTGCCCCTACCATCTCATCTCTGTCCCCTTAAAGTTGCAAAGTTTGGAGGTTTATACATCAAAAGTGAGATACCTTTGTCTTCATTTGTTTTTCCAATTTAGGCTTCTATTTTTTTTTATTTCTATTTTGTCTTTATTTCCTTTACCTGCAAATGGAGTATAGAAGCTTCATGGACACATGCATTTACCCAAATCCAATCCATTCTACACCTAATAGGTTGTCATTTTCAATGATTAATCTTTTGCTTTTTTTATAAAAGATATATTTTTATATAAAAAATTGCGATAGGGTTCACTGACATAATGTAAATTTATTTAAGTCCCGTCCTATATTGTATTTTAAGAGTGTTAATCATAAGTGCTTTTTAGAATGAAAAGTAATACATAATGGTGTTCATTCACGGGTATCCGGTTTTTCGTGTACTACATATGCCGGCCCGTGTCCTGGCTCATTTTAGTCGGGTACCCATGAAACTCAGGTACTTAGAAAATCGGGTAACGGGCTCGATTCACATTTTTATTTATTTATTTTTAAATTTAACATTTTTTAAAAATTATATAGTAAACATATAAAATTTAAAAAAATCATAATAGATAATCCAAACACTAAATGTAACACCCGCAGATCGATGCGGGTTACCCGATCCATCTGAGGTGTCACATTCGGTAGCAGGAGCGACTCACATAAAAAATTTCAAATAAAACAAATAGTCAAACTATTTAAAACTGTAAAACAAGTCACAACTTGAAACATAAGTTCATAATCATTCAACAATAAAACATAGTTCAGAATACATGTTATACAAACGAGTTTCATAGTCAAATATAAAACAAAATGTGACATACATGCCCCTAATTACACAAATACCGTACTCCGCAAGCCAGCTGAAGGAACTCTTATGTTGATGTCAATAACTGCACCATCATCAATCTTTTAACCTGCAATGGTAAAGAACAACATGAACTTGAAAACGCTCAGTAATACAGAACTACCAAGAGATGTTAAAGGCACAAGCAGGTATATGACAAAGCGTAATGCTATCAAGGTGATCCAGGCAAATACGGGTTTCAATTAAGAATTGATATTCGTAACAACGATATACGTGAAAGTAACAGAGTTGTTCTTTATCTGGTCCCCTAAATACTAGAAATGATGTCTATAATCCGAACAATCAGATGAAAGATAGATTACTGAGGTTGAGCTAAGGAGTTTAGTGTTCTACTAAGTGCAGATCAAAACCATACAGAAAGTTTAGATATTAGCAATTTATTCAGTAGGGTAGATTTAAAAAAGAGGAAGGAAAGTTTTATATAAGCAACCTAACTACCCTCCAACCGTACACCGATATGCAATTCTCCAGAACTGCATCCATAAGGACTTACCTTAGGCTCATAGGGCGTAGGAGTCAACCTAAAGGGATGTCTTAGCTCCATAAGGGATTACCCTAGCCGAAACCTACCCAAGGGAATACCTCAGGCCATAAGCAATTACCAGCTTGATCAGGGCTGAACCTGTAGAGATTTTATACTATATCACAAAAGTAACCCAGTAATACAGTTTAGTGTAGTCAGATAAAAATGGGGAAAACATGAATTAGACATATATTTCCAGTATATCAGAAATCATAGAGCATGTTTTTTAGATCAAATAGAGAGGTATATCTCCAGACAGATAGAAGTCATAATTCAGATCAAAGAGACAGTCTTGGTTTCAAATTAGAGTGAATATTCATGTGCACAAGGAACACACTAGATGGTTCAATATTATTATGCTGAGGTATTTAATCATTACTAAAAAGGGAGCATCGATATTTGTTAACATCAAACTGCTTTCGAAATTGGAAATTCGTATAGAAAGGTTCGTTAACTGGGGCTCTATCAGGAATTCAGAAGTTTAACATCACACGATCATTTAGGATATCAAATATATCATATTTATTTAGGGTTTCAGATAAATCAGGAGAGTTTCGAACAATTATGCTTATAAGGGCATTTTGGTCATTTTAACTTCTAGGGGCAATTTAGTAATTTAACCTGATAATGGTAAGTCGATGATTTGTTGTACTGAAGTTTGCTAACGGCTTGCCAGGCTTCCAATTCCATTCGACTAAAATAATTCTTATCATCGCAGTACTTATCGAGTATTCAGATAGGTACATCTCATGTATATTCAATTCTTAGTACCAATTGTATCTTATAGCTGAACATGTCACCTTCACAATTATCACTGAACTTTCTCGGAATAGTCGAACATGTTTTCATATAGTATTCATCCAATAATACGCTAGTTTCAGGAGCGACCAACAAACCAGGGTCGGGCTTCAACTCTTAAGGTCGTTACATCCATTTAGACTTTTACAGCTATTTTACGGGTTTATCAAGGGCATTCCCTTATTCCAAGTCTAAACAATGTTTTAGTCATTTCAGTGCTTGAGGGTAATTCATCCATTTTGATCATTTCAATCAATTCAATCCTTTTTGTCATTTCATTAATTTATACATACAAAAAACTTCTCGTAAGACTTGTTCAGGATTCAGGCAATTCCAAGTATTAACATTCTCAGAGGTTTGAATCTTGTTACCAGGATTTTCCAAGTAGATTAAAAATTCCAGATAAATCAATCATTTAACTAGATTAAAAGTAGATCTCATATCAGTATTTTAGTCATTCTTACACCTCAGGGGTATTTTTGTCATTTCTCATCCAAATATTTTGACAATAGTTCTTATAACAAGAAATAATCAAAATTGAAGGTCTTGATGTTAACTGCTTAATGGTTATTCATTGAACCTGAATTTCTTACTGGTCATTAATTTCTTAATCGAGTCACTCGGCCTTATCCAATTATTATCCTTTTACCGTAAACAAAACAACTTAAAAATAATCAAAAGTAATCATATGACCAACCATGTTCATTCATGCATTAATCAATTACCAACATGTTCCATAAGCATGCAATAGGTAGTAATGTATTATATCGGCTCTGAGCTATATCGGTCGATCAATGATACTCATTTCGATCACTCTCGAACCTAAATTTGACGTCCTCAACATCTCAGACACAAAGATATGTGATTACACCTATCGAACGAACGCCAGCGACCTCGAATCGGTGATTGGAACCACGAAAGGTGAAAGGGGTTTGGCTTACCTTGAGACGGGGAAGACGATGGTGGTAACGGTGCGGTGATCGAGCGACAGACGATGGCACAACGATAAAAAAATAGTGGAGGAGAGACATTTGGCTTTCGTCGAGCCCTCAAACGGGCCTCCACGATGAACGACGAAACTTTAGTGCGAGTAACGGCCGATAATGAATTCAGGGGGAGAAGGTGCTCCCTTCGATGTTGGCGGTGTACTGCATGGTGAGACGGTGACAGAGATCAGGGATGGACAGTGGGGGAAGTTAAAAAGTTTAGAAATTTCTAGAACTCTCTCTTACACTCTCGATCAAAACATATGAGAGCATTCATTGTCAAAGAGGGTACTTGAAGATTATTTAAAATTAGGATAACTCATAAAACAAGGCTTAAATAAAATTGGATAGGTTCACATTAAAAATAGCCTTCCTCAATTGGCTAAGGCAAGAGCTCACTATTCAAGGGCGATGGGTTTGAGTACCCATAGTTAAAATCTCCACCCCTTTTTATACTTATTTTATTCTAAATAAAATCGAAGTGTTACACAAAAATTAGTGATTTAAAGTTTGTTTTAAGATGAAATATTTGGATATATTTATATATTAAAGTTTATAACCAAAAAGACATTAAAAATATTAATCTTATTTTTTCTTTCGAATCTCGGTTTGGTAATAGAATACCTCTCTATTTAGTCAAAAAAAATATAATTGAAAATTTTAAAACTTAAAAGTACATAATACAAACATAGAAATAATTTAGAAATTTAAATTTAGTTTTATGTAAAAATGTTAAAGAACCTAAAATAAAAATATAATTTAAAACTAAAAAAATATATTAAAAATATCGGGTTGGGTCGGGTACTCGGTTACCCAAAAAAATTCAACCCAGACACGACCCAACTACCCAAAAAAATTCTCGGGTTGAATACCCGGCCTGGTTGGGTAATTGTTTTTTTAAAAAATTACTCGCTTTTTTAAGGTTCGAGTGGTCGAGTCAACCGAATCGGGCATTTTTGAACAAAATTATTGTTTATATCATCATTATTTTATATTTTAAAAAAAGTATTTATAACTTTTAGCTTTTTCCAAAAGCAGTTTTGAGCAAAATTATTGTTTATATCATCAATTATTTTATATTTTTAAAAAAGTATTTATAAAATACATTTTATTTATTTAAAAAGTATCTTTTTGACAGCAATATCAAACGATCTTATTTTAAATCAAGCAATTCTAAAGCATTTTTTTAAAAATATTTTCTCGTCACACTTTTCAAAAATAATATCAAATTGTCATACCTTTTTAGAGTAATTGAGTGACTGAAAATAGACGTTGAAATTAACAATATAAAATATGAAACTTTTATAAGAAAAAAAGAAGTAAAATATTCTCAATTTAAAAATTTTAATTCCAATCATTAAATACAGATAATTCAATAATGATAAATGAATGTAGAATTAAATAATATTATATTGTATATGTTGATACTAATACTAAAAGGATTACTTACATTAAAAATCAAACTCTACGCTGCTATATATATTATTAAGGAATTACAATTGTTATCTTATGCAGAGACGAAGGTATATGATGCCACTCAAATTTTTTATAAGAAAAGTATAAAGGAGTTTATTATCTATTTGGAACTCTAATTTTTAATTTATTTAAAATTTGTCCTTTTATTTTTACGATTTTATACTTTGTCTTCAGATCTTGATTTATGGTTCCGTCCCTAATCATAAGATAAAAAAAATTAGTAAAATAAACTTTTATAGTATTTTATTAAAGTTATTTCTTGAGACTAATCGAAACCTTAATTTTGTATCATTTAATTTTTTTAATTTATCAAATATTATCTTGACTTAATAGACAATATGATATGCTATTGAAAAGTATGAAATTAATGACCATACAGCTCTTTAGTCGAAAGAAATTAATGAATTATCACAACAGCTGAAACTGATAACTATTCATAAATTAAAGCTGAGCAAGGTTGACTTAGTTAATTAGGACAACACTTTCCACTTTAAACAAGGTTTTTTTGGTTCATATGTCTTAGAGGTGAGATTGGTTCAGTTTAATTATATTTTTTTTTAAAAAAACTCAATCCGTTTGATAAGTGTTTTAATAGTTTAAAGGTGATTACAATGTAGTATCCAGTGGCGGAAGCTTTGAAAGACTAGTGGGCCACGACCCTCAAAATTTTGGTAAATTTGAATTTTGCCCTTAAAATTTTTGAAAATTTTAATTTGGCCCCCTCAAGATTTTTAAAAATTCATATTAAGCTTCAAAATTTTAAATATTTTTAATTAAGTTTCCTCTCAATTTTTTTAATTTTTTTGTTAAATCTCTCAAAATTATTAAAAATTTTAGTTAAACCCTCAAATTTTTTGAAATTTTTTGTTTAAGTCTCCAAATTTTTAAAAATTTAAGTTGCCCCCTCAAACTTTTACTCCAAGTTCCGCCACTGGTAGTATATGTTCATATATATTCTTGACCCTTTGACAATAAGCACACTTTCTAGACAAAGTGATTGAACCTGAGTCTCTTAGGATGAAAATCATCCGCTTTTTACTGGGACCACTTGTTGAGTTCAAATTGTTTGATAAGTTTGTTCAGTTAGGTTTGATTTTTGATTTATTTCGTATTAATTTTGACAAAATGATGTTTTTTTACATTATTTGATAATATTTTAAAAGTTTTTTCATAAATATTTTAAAAATAAATAAATTTTCAAGTAAATAAAAATAAGATAAACTACACTGGTAGTAACTGAACTTTTATGACATTTTTACTTTGGTCATCAAAATAAAAATTCTTTCATTATAGTCACTGAAATTATAATTTATTTTCATTACAATCACTAAACTTTTAATTCAAGTTTATTACGGTCATTGTCATTAAAAGATACTGACATGACACGTAAAGTCTTCTTCCTCAAAAATTTACAACCGCCCACAATACCAAAATTTTGATGAACAGAGTTGTCGTCAAGCAATCTCAACGGTGGGAAGGATCTGTTTGTCCAAAAGATTAATATATTTTGGTTTCAAGTTGATCTGAAAGTTAACACTGGCATATTAGAAAAGTTTTCATTTTTAGTTTGGTTTGAGATTTTTAATTTTGAGTCTCCATTGTTAACCGTCGGATCAACTTGAAACTGAATTACGTTAATTGTCTAGCAAAAAAACTATCCCGCCATTGGGATTGATTGATGACCGCTCCATTCATCAGAATTTTGACCCTGGCGGTGGTTGTAAATTTAAAAAATTAAGGTTCTTTTTGGTGAAGAAGATTTTAATGTGCCACATAAACATTTCTTAACGGGAGCTAACAATAGTGACCATAATGAAAATGAATTAAAAATTTAGTGGTTGTAATGAAAGTTTCGATTTTGGTGACCAAAGTAAAAGCATCTTAAAAGTCCAGTAACTACTTGTGCAATTTACCCTAAAAGCAATTAATAATTCTTATATAGTTATAAAGTTATGTTTACTATTTTAAACATAAAATATTTATTTCACATTACAAAATGAATAAAATTAAAATTCAATTTAAATAATCATGATATTTTAATTTGTCAAAACATAATTCATCCAACTACTACGATTTAATTAATTTTCAATTTTGTTTGAGGAGATTTTTAGAAGAAAATAATTTTAGCCATTCATTTATCATTATTCATTAGTCTAAAAATATATATAAGACTTAAACTTTTTACATATCATTATTCATTAGTCTAAAAATATATATAAGACTTAAACTTTTTACATGGGGTAAGAGAATTTTATTTCATATATATATATATATATATATATGCGATTTCTTAAATTTTTAAAATTTGATTAAAATGTCACTTATTAAAATTTTAAAATTTCTTGCTTGAGAATATTGTTACATATATATATATATATATGATATCTTGCACTTTCCCCTCGTGAAGGTTAATGAAGTGAGATCTAGCATGGCACGTGGAAACTACGTGGAGTGTATTATTTTTGTTTCAATAAGAGAATGATAAGCTTTAATTATACATTTAAGTGCATCTGCAATGGGCAATTGAAAATAGAAGAGAAATTTATCATTACATTCTGTAAGACAATAATTAGACACTCATGCACTCATCATGTGATAATAATTTTTTTAAAAGAAAATGGACTGATTATATTGAGTCAGATGAAATAAAACACCAGCATGAGTCTTGTTAAAAAATCTCTTTAAATTTAATGGAGGAAAAAGAGTGCTCCGCCACCACAAAATACTCCCACACAAATGACGAGTTAAGAAAAAGTAAATTAGAACCCCTGGCAGAAAATTCACAAGACCACATATTTTGATCATTAAACCATTAGTTTCGGCAGCCTACACAATATCTTTCCCAAAGTCAAATATTTTGTAAATGAGCTTATACAATGTGCTCCGTTGAGACTAAATCCTTCACCCTATAAAATGCCACTCTTTACTAACTTATCTCCAAAGCAGTTTGCACCTCTGAGAATGAATTGTATACTCCAATTAAGACCTGCACACAATTTAAAGACAAAAAATAATAATTAATTTAAAAACAACAAGTGTAATTTGAGGTTGCTTCAACCAATCCACCCCAAGTTTGGAATCGCACTCGATAATGAGGGCAGTATAATCGACCCAACAAGAGTTACGAAAAAACTGAACAGCTTCTTTAATGGCTGCAGTTTCAGTGAAAGTAAGATCGGCCTTACCAATTAATTTTGAGAAACGCAAGAGAAATTTTTCGGATGTATTCCGTAAACATCCTCCAATGCCGGCTTCACCAAAACCCTTTAACTGTATTGTCCGTGTTAAACTTGAGAAAACCAGTTGGGGGAGCATACCACTTGCTGTCGAACTTGGTATATACCAATTTTTTAAGTCATTATTATTTTATATTAATTACTATAAACTTCGATTAAGATCGAAAGCATATACCAAGTTCGAGTTTAATTTAATTGGTTTTGTAAGTAAATTTATGTTAAATTATATGATTTGATTTATAAATGGAAAGAGAATCAAATATTATAAACATTGTAGCAAACTACATGTTTAATAAAAACTTTTAATTTGATTAGGAAATTGTCATTATTTTTTCCAAATGTTATAAAATGATCATTTACCTATCAAATTATTATAAAATGGTCTTTAATTTTATTAAAATTTATCATAAATTTATCATTGGCAAGGATCATTTTGTAACCAAATCAAAAGTTTAATGATTATTTTATAACTTCAAAAAATTTAATAACCAAAAGTATCATTTCAATCTACTTTAATGATCATTAATATACTCGTACTCGTAAACTTATACGATAATGACATCTAAAATATTTAAAATCTTTTTTTTTCAACTTTATTGGTGTTAGGAAAGGTGAAAGACAAAAAAAAAATGTCGTTCAACTTATCTTTGACAACCTTGCAAGTTTCATCTACTTGGCCGTTCAAAAGACATTAGCAATTTAGATTCTTAATCAAACTAATCTTGGTGTTAGTAGGCTTTGCTCATTAGACGAATAGATATCGTTTTTCTCATTTTTTGTCTTTTGATATATATCATCAATTATTTTATGCCACACATATTATCAATAAAATAATAAAAAATAATCATTAATATATATAGCTTAAAATAATTGGTGAAACATATAAAAAATACAAAAAAGGAAAATTTTGATTTTATTCTCAGTACACACAATTTAATCATAAATAAAATAATGAACAAATTTTCAATTGACATCAATTCTAGGTTCAATCTTTAAATATTTTTTAACCATATTCTCTTATTAAAAATCTCTACCACTAAATATATAAAATAAATAATAACAATCCTTCTATATTTTACTGTTGGAATATAAATATATATATATATATATATATTTTAAAAAATTTAAATCGAAGTAATGGAAAGAAACCCTAGTTATACTTCACTTCTCACATGCTAGAGTTGACCTTATGAACTTACTCCTTTTTAAGTCTTTATTTGTTGTCTTATCACATACTCTATAGTCTGTCTCTACTTGTCATTTTAATAATTTAAAAACCAAAGTGACTTGAAGAAATTAGATTCCACTTTTCGGCTAGAAAAAACCCAGAAAAATTATTAAAAATTTCGAGTCATAAAAAACTCAGTGTTCTTTTATGTAAAGTGTTTGAGTTTTATTGGAGTTCGATTCGACTGGAAATTAATAGGAAACTTCTATGTTATTAGAGAAGAAGAAAAATAAAAACAAGAAAACGAGAGATTTTATTATTAAGAAACCATGTCACCGAAGATGGTTTCTCTCTTGAGAGAATATTGATCATGAATAACATTACTAGAATTGATGAACTGATGATGATTGTGGAGAAGAAATTGTTTGTCGTTGTAACGGATGTCGTCCTCCGATAATTGGCAGGCGGCACCGCTGCCGTTAGCGGCGGCCGGGTTTGGAAACTGTTGAACCATAGGGTCTTGGACTTGCTGCTGCATCTGAATACAAAGCATCTCCGCTTGGGCCACGGCAAGCTGCATTTGTAGCTCGGAAACCTGGTTCTGCAAAAACGATATCGCCCCGACGCATCCGTAAACTGGATCCATCACCCTCGCATTCGCTTCGTACACCAAACTGCTCACTGCATCCGCCCTTTGCTGCACGGTTAGCTCCTGCTTATGTGCATATACATATATAAATTGTTCACATTAAGAACATAGATATACAAAAATCATGTGATATATATATATGTATGTGTATGAGTATATGTAACCTGAAGCATTTTGCTGACATTGCTAGCACCGAAAACCTTGTGAACGATGGCGAACTTGTGGGGATCGTCGGAAGGGAAGTATGGGGCGAAGATGCAGTCCGTGGCACAGCGGCGACGAAGCAACTTGCAGGAAGCACATGGTGAATTTCCACCCATTTTTGGGAACTGAAGCTGTGGTTTTATGAAGAGAGTACTAAGAGAAAAAGAAAAGAAAGGAACAATGGGTGTGAATAGAGACACGGGCTTGCATTAGTTTAGAGGTTTATGCATATTTATAATAGCCAAAGAACATGTGTGCCCCAAGTGTTCCATTGCTCAACTATGGTAATTTTGTCTTCACTCTTTGTATTAATAATTCAATACAATAATTCCATATATGTATACATAGTACCTAACTACTAGCATTTGACATGGTAACATAGTTGGTAGAGATTTTTTGGGCACGACTTATGATAGAGCTTTTTTCTTTGTTTTTCTATGCATACATCAGAACAAGTCCAATTATTAATTTTTTTCTTGTTATGTTGGTCCATACAAAGTAGATATTAATCACAAGTTTTAAAGTTATTTTATGTCTAGAGAAATGATTAAACTCTCAACTACGGGTTAAAATATAAGAGACTTTTATCATCTTACCTAAATCTTGTGATTTGTGACAAATATATTTATACATAATGAGAATAAATCTTTTACACCTTTTTGATGCACATATTTATGCCTCAACACTAAAAATAAATTTAGAGTTAAAGTTTAGAATATTGGGTGTAGGATGTATTTTTTATAATTTAAAGGTTAGAGTCAATGTTTTAGAATTTAATGTTAGAGTTTAAATTTTTTTATTTTTAATATTAGAGCCCAGAAAAGAACACTAAAAAAAGATTTTTGTCCACCTCAGATTTTTGTTCATGCAAAATATAAAATTGCTTAGAAATATCCGGATAAATTAATGAGACTTTGACTAAACAATAATGTTGAGGTTTTAGGAGTTATGGGATTCTTTTATGTAAACTATGTGAAAGTTCTCTTCAAATTTTATTCTGATTGTAATCTTATCTTGTGAAATTTGCTCAAAGTTATTTTGATTTAAATCTAAATATATATATATTATGTATTGTATTATTCGATTTAAATTATTATTTCAATTCAAATATAAAGACATTAGAGATTATTTTATAGAAATGAATGTATAAATAGACTTAAATAAAATGAAAAGGTGCCTAGCTAAACTATTGACTAACAGTATTCCTCACCATTTTGTTGATAACTAGGATTAGACTTGTTGGGTTCATATCGGTCCAAAATAGAACCATTGGGTGAATAAAAAATGATTTCAAAAGAAATAAAAATGAAGTTACCCAATGCACTTCAAGTAAAGGACAAACGAAGTTTGAACATTGAGGCAAACTTAGAAGGCTGAAGCTAAAATATCGTAATCTCTTCTAAATTAATATTAAGTAGAATTGTTTTAAAATAGAATTATTAATTTACGTGACGAAATAGTTTTAAAATTTTTGATCAGTGTCTATTCCTATATAAATTAATAGAATACAAAAAAATATTTTTTTTTTGAAAATCAGTTGGATGTATTAAAGGAATGAGAGGAAAAATACATCACAGAGGCACCAAAATGATAAGGAGAAAGATCCTAACCCTAAGAACCCAGATAAAAGAACAAAACAAACATGAACTCATTCCTAAGAGGGTAATATATCAAGCCCTCTACAAACTAAAAAAACTAACTAATTCAAAACTGAGAAAGATCGAAGAGCATATAAAATGCAGATAAAAGTAACTTCGAAAAAAAGAGACTTCCCATTTCTACATGACGACCATAACCATAGAAGAACCGAAAATCTATTATGAGTGACCCAATCTTTGCATGTCTACCATTGCCGCCACTGTTGTACTTGGAGGACCTTCTTCAATCCAATATCTTGGGACTTGCTGCCCTTTTCCATCTCGAGCGAGAGTATAAGCAGCATTATTTCCTTCACGATGGACAAACTGGAAGGCAATACTTTCAAAATCCTTCGCTACATCTTTAATATCACATATGATCGGACTAATCAGTGAGCCATCAGAAGTCGTAGAACAAACCTTCTTTACAACAGTAAGGGAATCACCTTCAATCACAACTCTAGTAAAATCAAGCTCCTTAGCAAAAGTAACAGCCTGGAGACACGTAAGAGCTTCAGCCACAAAAGCATTTGTAACATGCCGATGAGAAATAGTACAGGCAGCCATTATAAGCCCAGCATAATCATGATCAATAACACCTGAGACAGATTTCTTAGAGAGAGTATCATAAGCCATGTCGAAATTGAACTTCACCACATTTTCAGTAGGGGCCTGCCAAACAATTAAATTTTTCATCACTCTTGGACACACAGGAGGGTTGATTGCATCATTTTCTCTAATAAAAGCTTCAATAAAAGAGAGAGTGTCATGCACTGCAGCCACAATCCCTTCATGAACCTTCTTATTGCTAGCATACCAAACCGCCCACAAAGTTACCATCATCACAACTTTATGTCTAGCATTTAGATTGCAAAAAGTCATTGCTAACCACTCCATCCATTCATTATTTATAGGACAGTTAGGAAGACAAACACCTTGTGTATCAAACAACTGTCGTGCAAAGCTACAATCCCTTATGATATGATCAATGGTCATATAAGAAGAGAGACAGAGCGGACATACATTATTCACATTCAATCTTCGATTCAACAGATTAGAAAAGGTTGGCACAAAGTTGTTTACAATTCTCCACATAGTAATCTTAACTTTAGCAGGTACACTAACTGCTCACATCTCATGGTAAAACTTCATTAACAGGCTAGAGGGAGAAGAAATGTTCATACCAAGAGTTGAAGGGAGTTCATCACATAAGAGTCTATACCCACTCTTAATAGAATACGCACCCGAACCATCAGGCCTCCTAATGATTTCATCGCATAAACCAGACTTGGATAGAAGAATAGAATAGATTTTAGTCGCATGTTCTTTATCAAATAATGCTTCTAAAACATCAACTTTTCAGGTAGCAGAAAGAGCATGTATAAGGTCTGACACTTGTGTATAGTTGACATTAATAGAATCACATTTGACACGTCCGTCCCCAAGATCTGAGAGCCATGGATCATTCCAAATGTTTGCCTTTTGCCCAGAACCAATACGCCAACCAATACCTTTCTCTATCAACCCCCTAGCACTTCATATACTTCTCCAAATGTAAGATGGGTTGGATCCCAGATTAGAGGATAAGAAATCAGATCGTGGATAATAACGAGCTTTGAGAACCTCGCCAAGAAAGCAATGAGGCTGAGTGATTAGTCGCCAATACTATTTCGCAAAAAAGTGCTACATTAAACTGAGAGAGGTCTCGAAAACCAAGTCCCCCACGTGATTTAGGACGTGCAAGATGAGACCAAGAACTCCAATGAATCCCCTTCTTTGTCCCATTGTTTCTCCACCAAAATTTAGCCATAACCTGCTCCAATGCTCAGCATAATGTAGAAGGCAAAATGAAGCAATTCATAGCATATACAAGGATAGCTTGAAGAACACTTTTAATCGGGACTTCCTTACCTCCCATAGACAAAAATCTAACACCCCAGTTATCAGTATTTTTGTTGAACCGATCCAGGAAAAAATTGAATGCCTCCCTTTTATTCCTTCCCACCATTGTAGGTAACCCTATATCTTTCTGGATTTGATGAAATACGAACTCCCAACGAGGATCCAATCTACTCTCTCGTTGTGTAATCGACATTAATACTAAAGAATATAAGGGATTTTTCAAAATTCACCCTTTTCCCTAAAGCATTACCGCAGAT
The DNA here is from genome assembly GCA_019671005.1 of Hibiscus mutabilis. NCBI lineage: Eukaryota > Viridiplantae > Streptophyta > Magnoliopsida > Malvales > Malvaceae > Hibiscus > Hibiscus mutabilis. Next base: position 60,492 of record JAGYYJ010002333.1, on the reverse strand, counting down.
GTTAAGAACATTCCTCATATTAGTAACTCCCAAAAGTGTAGCATCACCAAATAAGATGATGTCATTAACGAACAAGTGTCCAACTTCTAATCTCTCACGACCAATGGTAGCACCCTTAATGGTTTTCATGTGATTAGCATCATTTAGGCGGGGAGACAATCCCTCGGCACAAACAAGAAACAAATAAGGACTCAAGGGATCCCCCCTTGTCTTATGCATCGATTCCCACTGGCACCATTCAAACACACCGAGTATGACACAGTTTGGACACAATTCATAATCAAGCCCGCCCATCTATCAGCAAACCCAAGTTTCAGTAACATAACTTCTAAAAATGGCCATTCAACTCTGTCATAAGCCTTGCTTAAATCAGCTTTAAGAGCAAATGAACCTTGTTTGCCCACATGCTTCTTCTGCAATAAATTTAACACTTCATAAGCTATGACAATATTGTCTGAAATTTGACGCCCAGGGATGAAGGCACCTTGAGCTTTATCAATGCAAACATCTAGAATAGGGGCAAATCTACAAGCCAAAACCTTTGATATAATTTTATACAATACATTACAAAGGCTTATCGGCCTGAATTGAGTCATATTCTGAGGCTGGTCTACCTTTGGGACAAGCACAATCTACGTGCTATTAATAGAACCCAACTCAACACTCCTATTTAAAACTAAACAAAACGCAGTAACTTCATCACCAATAATATGCTAGTACTTCTGGAAAAAAATTAAGTACTTTAAAAAACAAAAATAATAATTAAACTCATTATAATAAGTACTTTTAAAAAATGTAATATTAAATATTTTACCACCGCCCCTTATAATTTAATGGAGTGAGGAAAATTAAATATATATATTCTGGAAAAAAATTAAGTACTTTAAAAAACAAAAATAATAATTAAACTCATTATAATAAGTACTTTTAAAAAATGTAATATTAAATATTTTACCACCGCCCCTTATAATTTAATGGAGTGAGGAAAATTAAATATATATATTGTGCCAAAAAGAGGCGACCGCCCAACACCATCGGGCCCTAAACTGAGTAAAAACACAACGGTAACAGTTGACCGCCGCCCAATCGTTCGTGTGTGATAGTTGGCCGCCTATAAAATACAAATAGGGTTGCATTCCACTTTTTTTTTATTTTGGCTTAATATCTAAAATTGTTCTACTACTTTAATGAAATTTTTATTTGGCTATTTTATTATTTTTTATCAGTTTAATATCTCAACTTTCATTCAGTTTATCACTTAGTCTCTTGGTATTTTCAATTAAAAGATGTCACTTCAATTGACCAGGTTTTGTCAAATGTAATTAATGTTAAAAATTCTCAAAAACAGTAAAAAAATATTCCAAAAATACCAAAAAGTCGGAGTTTATATTTTTTAAATTTATATTTTTAAAATGTAAATATCTTTAAACTTTTAAAATATTAAAAATATTAAAAAATATTAAAAATATAAAAACTTCTAAAATTTTAAAAAAATCAAAATATAAAAAATAGTTATTTGTATTAAGTTTTGAATTTTTATTTTATTTAGATTCTTTTTTAGATTTTTTAAACATATTTTTATTTTCTTATTACACATTACAAACCCTTATTAGGCCACTTTAGATTTTTTTAATAACGACATAACATAATGAGAGTTGAGGGGTTAAACTAACACAAAATAATAAAAAGATAAAAAATTATTATAACACATGACCATTTTCGATAATATATTATCATTTAATTTATTGATAATATATGAAATTATATACGTCAATAGATAAAAATATATATTTTAAAATATATATATAAATTCATGTATCGGATGAAGTAAAGCCTCAACGTCCGTGCGTGGCAACTAGGGATAATTAGGGTTCTAGGGCAAAATAATAGCAAGGATATGCATATGGGGAGAGATATTATAGGTAAGGATGAATCGATGCGTGTTAATGCAGTCGTACTTTTTAAAATTTTTATATAATTTTATTAAATAATAGCAAGGACATGCATATGGGGAGAGATATATTTTAAACCGATAATCTAATCTCGCATTCTTAAAATTTTAAATTTTCATATAATTTTATTAAATATAAAAATCCACACCCCTAATATAAAATTATACGTTCTTGATTATAGAGTCAAGTCAAGGCCACCATCATCAACATGCAAGTTGCAGAAGAAAAAATTGGAAAAAAAAACCCTAAAAGCGCCATGGCTGACCCTTGAGAGAGGTGAGACGAGCCTCTACGTGAATGTTGTTGCTTTGTTAGCCACACAAACATTCACGTGAACACAAGCCAACAAGGGCTCTCCTCTCTAGATCTATGTATAAATACAATATATTATACTAATCTACGTAATTAATGGATAAATATTTTATATACATAGTTTTGACCCAAATCTTTAATTAGATCAACCAACGGTCAACAACATATAACAAGTGCGTATATAATATTTTATACATGATTTTACGAATATTGTGATTAGGATACACATGTATCATTCCGGTAGATTTTAAAATTCATTTAAATTAGAACCCAATAAGTTGTTTCAGTAAAAAAAATGATGATGTTTATCTTAGGTTTGAAGACTTACGTACGAATAACTTTGACTGCAAGATGTATGTCTTGTTAAAGGGTCAAGAAAAAGTGTGATCAGATACTACTTTGTAATCACCTTACGACTATTAAAAAATTCATTTAAATTAAGAGTAAGTAAAACTCGACTCAAAAAAAATTTAAATAAAGTTTGAATTATAAAATGAACTTCAAATAACTCAAAATTTTAAGTAATTTGTGGATAAGGTTTTAAGTTCGAGTCGATTCTTTCAACTCTTTCTGATATGTGTATCACATAGGAAGAAATGTATATGTATATGAATATATATATATATAGTATATGGTAATAGAAAGTCATTTAAATTAGAACCAACTAGGTCCGTAACATGATAAATGTTTACAATTAAATTTGGATAGAAACTCGAACAACTCGATTCGACTCGAATTTATAAATTTAACTTGAATTCATAAATTTAACTTGAATTGAAAAAAATTTAAATAAAATTTGAATTATAAAATAAGACTTGTCACCTCAACTAACTCAAAATCTTTTAACTTGACTTGAGTCGATCAAATGCTTACTCCTAATTTAAATAGACATCCAACAAGTCATCATTTGTCACACATAACACGATAATTTTTCAACTACAAGACAATTTGATTTTTGATACGTTTTTATTTTATTATCAAGAAAATCCTAAGCTTTAAACAAGTGTTTGTCAATTGGTCATACATGTATACAAGGAATACGGTTCATACTTTTCAACCAAATGATCCTTTGGAAGACCAATCCCGTGAGCTTAGTCATCTTTCAATCGTTATCAATGGATCGTCGACTTGATTTTGTTGCCAAATACATCAATCACATGATTAGGACATTCGAGTCGTGGGGTATGGTCATTCAGTCATGCTGACCAAGTCATCTTAAACCTGCATTATTACATGGTAAACAGTTTTTTAAGTTAAAATTAAAGGTTTGAAGTATTTTTAAAAATCTGATCAGTTAAATTCGCTAATTAAGATGTTTGGTAAATAGATTATTGTAATAGATGATTGATATGAAACCTCTTATTAGCTCATCTTATTAGCTCATCTAAATTTAATAATTAAATAAAATTATATTCAAAATATAATTTCATAAATAAAAAATAAATATATACATCTAAATTTAATAAGTATTAAAATTATATTAAAATATAATTTCAAAAATAAAAAATTAATTTGTACATTCTTCATATATGCTCAGCAATGATATTAAAAAATAAATTTTTGTAATCTAATTAATATTAATAGATAAAAAATGTTAATAATTAATAAATTATTCAAATAAGTATCGAATATAATCATGTTCTTATGTCATTTTGCTTATTCAAATAATCAAACATATATCAGCTATCAGTTAATTTTACTACACTTTTATACAATCAACTAATATTATCAGCTATCCGCTATCCACTAATTGGCAAACAGGTTCGTTGCCTTCTAAAAGCATATGCAAGAAAATGGTTTATTATTACAGCCCATTGTTTTCCATAATTGAGAAGAAGAAAAAAACTATGGGTGATATTGAATTGAAATTTATAACACCCATCTTCTGTTCATCCTTTGAACCCTAAGTTCATATGTTCACATTTACTCAGCCGGTTTAGCAAGTTGAAGTTGCTCAAGTTGTAGTATTTTTGAGCTCGATTTGACTTGATTGTGTTTCATCTTTGAATTTCTACTTTTATTCAAGATAAATAAAGGTGGCAATCCGTCGCTCGGGTCTGGTTAATTTTTAGTTCGGTTCAGGTTTGATTTGGATCGGGTCATATCGACCTGTTTAGATTTAGTTCGGGTATATGTTATTTCGGGTCCCGTCTATATCAGGTCGGTTGATTTTAGGATCAGGTCAATATCTGATCAGATCAAGATCGAATCGTCAGTTTTCGAGTCATGGCAATATATGAAGATGATCTTTAAAAGGAGAAAAGATGATATTAAATCATTAAACTATTACCAAATGTGATTGTTAATTAATAATATGATCCAAAAGAGAATAAAACATATATATTGAAATAAATTAAATTCAGGTTATTTTCGGTTCGAGTTGATTATTGGTTTAGGTTGCTTTTTGATTTAGGTTAATTTTGGTTCAGGTTGCTTTTTGATTAAACTACACGACATGTATATTAGATAATTCTTTTTACTTTAATTCACATGAGTTTAAATTCGGTTATTATCCAATCGAATTCGAGTTATTTTAACCTACCTACATTTTCTTTTTCTACAACCAAACCCATATCATATGGAATCGTATGTAAACAACACAACCTCCCACAAGGAAATTAATGAGACCCTGACATGAAAATTTGAGGGTTTGTTTATTTATTTCGAAACCTAATTCGAGAGAGATTAATATTGAAATCTGTGGCTTTGTAGGAACCCTAAGTCTCATCAGTATTCTCAATTTTTCATCACTCTTGCATTTAATGACCCATCACATGATTCCAAACATCTTTTCATGCCAATGACACTAAAATAATTCGAATCAAAATCTTTTAACATTATTGTTTGAGTAAATTACTTAAGAAAACAAATCATATTCTTTCTAATACAATAAATGTCCAGAGTGACAACAGTTCGAGGATCGATTTTGAACGAAAATTTTCAATTATCTTAAAGTTTTTAACCAACAACCCATTGGTCTAGCGAGATGAGATGTTAGGTCTTTTAAGCAAGATTAAATGTTCAAATCTTGACGTTGTAATTGGAAAAACTGAGCTAGAAGGGTCACTCACATATTAGACTTCTGCAAAACTTGATCTGTATTTGTCGGTTAAATGAGTCAGATAACCGTAATTAAACAAAAAAATCTAAAATGGAATCAAATCGAATGTAAAAAAACAATCAAACACCATAGAACCAAATTTTATTGATTCGGTACACTGATTTCTAATTTTTGTGGTATATAAGTTATTTTCATATATAAAAAATTATCACAATTTTCTTTAAAAAACTAATTAAAAATAAAATAAAAATAAAATTAAGATATATTCAAATAAATTATTTATTGTAAATTTGTGAATTGTGAATTTTAGTACAACTTTTTAAGGTATTTCCACAAATTTAATATAAAATATCTATTTTTATATTGCAAAATTTTAAAAACAATTACAAATCAAATAAAAAAATCTAGACATGTTCAAATAATTGATGTTTTTTAACTTATAAATAAAAAAAATGAATCAAATTAATATTTAAACATTATATTTCAAATCGATTTTCTCGTATTCCTTACTCAACCCTAATATATATGTAATATGATATAAACATTCATTTGTTTATTCAAAATACCAGAAGTTCTGGGGAAGTGAGGCAAAGAAAAAGAACCTTCATTATTGTTTGGATACTGTGAAAATTTTTAAAAAACTAAAAGAAGATTTCAAGGAAAAATAATTTGTTTAGGGGAAGCAAAAGAAACAGACATCTTCAGCATCTAAGATAGACCTCCGATGCATGTGTGAATTGAATGAGCTTCGTAAACGATGAGTTTAGTTCATTTTCGAGAATAATAATTTGTTTTTTTTTATTTCTGCGATGATTCGGTCGTAATTAAAGTTGATTGTCTTTTAACATTGGTAATCTCACTGTTGGGGATGGTGTTCTGTGCAATGTTCATCTCTTCCCACCTCTTTGTTTTTTTGTTTTCTTCTGACGGTAACATAATTCGAATCCTGAATAAATAAGCAGCGGCGGATCTTGAATGTGTAATTTGAGGGGGTCTAATTAAAGTTTTTAATTTAAAAATGTAATTAAAATTTTCAAAAATTTGGTGGGACTTAATGAGATTTTTTTTAATGTGAGGGTCTAACTAAAATTTTTAGTTTTTTAGAAAGTCCAATGAAATTTTTTAACAATTTTGAGGGGATAATTAAAATATTTAAAAAATAATAATATTTTGTAAGAATTTTTATAAGTTTTGAGGGACTTAATTAAAATCTAAAAATATTTTTTGGGTACAGTATAATACTTCTAAAACTTTAAGGGTGTCGAAGCCCCTGTAAATAAATGTTAATATCAACTAATCATCGAAATAATAAATTTATTGCATATTATCTTGACTATTACAACTACATTGCCGGTAAATATTTAAATTTTACAAAAAAAGGAAAAAAAAATGTACTATGTTCTGTTAATTTGTTTTTTAAAAATTTTACAATATTTCGAACAACACCTGTCATAATTTCAATTTTGCTTGCGAAACTTTTATATTCATTGACATATAATCAGTAGCAAAACTTGGTGAAAATTTTGAGATGATAATTTTAAATTAAAAAAGGGCTTAAGGGTGTAATAATCTCTTGAATTTTTGAGAAAAAAAATCAATTTAGCATCTATACTTTATTTGCACCCAATTAACCCATTAAATTAATAAATGGAATCAATTAAGCATTTGAACCACTAAATTGAATCAATTAAATCATTTGACCACTTTTGATAGTTTAAATATTATTGCAACTTGATACACTGCAGTTATATCAGAATTGATTTAATTTATTGCTTCAAGTGCTTAATTTAGTGTAAAAACATTTTACGAGCTTAATTGATTTTTTTCAAAAATTCAAGAGATTCTTATGCCCTTAAACCTTAAAAATTAGATGTTTAAAGTAAAAGGCCTGAAATTTTTGAAGGTTTAACTTTCTTTTTTTCAAAAGAAAGGTTTGACTAAAATTTTTAAAATTTTAAAAGGTTTAATGAGAGTTTTTTTTTAGAAGAAATTTATTAAAAATATTCGAAACAAAAATTTGAAATACCACATTAGTCGTAGACAGGAGGACTATCCTAGATTATCTATTCTCGTGCATGTATTAACATTATTGGAGCGTGCATGGAAGGTGAACTTTCAACATATATCATGGAATGCTAATAGTGTCGCAGACGGATTGGCAAAGCTTGGCAACTCAAGGGAACTTTGGGGTGAGCCAGTTTGAAATACCGCGAGATTCGATTGAGATTATGCTCCTTCAAGATGGGAGTGTTGCTAATACAGGGGTCGGTGAACTGATTTAGGTAGACCATTTGTTTTTTGTTTTGTTTTGTTTTAGTTCTAGTTTATTTTATGCATTTGATGCTACTAAGGTATTCATTTTCTCTATTTAGGCTTAGGGATATTTTTAACGAAGCCTTGGTAACATATACGTTAATTGTCCTTTTTACCATTTTTTAATCAATAATAATGCTTGATTGAGGAATAAAAGTGACACAAAATTGTGCCAATCCAAACAATAATGTCTATCAACACAAACAACAAATATACCAATCAACAAACATAAACAAATCTAAACACCAACACCTATCCAGTAGCACAACACTCCATCTATTGGCAAACAACAATGTAAATGGAATCGAGACAAAAAACACCCATAACGAACCAACCTCCTATCATTTTCATCCAGTTGCAGCAGTTTAGGCATCAATAGAACAAAGTAGGCCTTACTCCAACACCTGAAAATACGAAATTCTATCCACTCTATCTACCCTTCGCCAATCCATTCGTCATCCCATTTGCTTCACGATATAAATTGTGAAAACATACACATAATATAACAACACGAAAAGGAGCATATATGATTTTCAAAAATATATGTTTAAAAATTTTAAAAAAATAATGAGATATTCGTCATATATATATATAAAGAGACCTTTATCATTTTCTCTCTTTCTTGTAGAAAATTTTACTTCCTACTAATAATACACTTAAGACTTTTCTTATATATAATTTATTTTATACAACATATGGTTGTACCTAACATGAAGTCAAATTTTAGCTTCTTTAAACATGGGATGATCATTATTTTGTGCATTATTAGTTATTTTTTTCACGAACAATGTATGAATCATATTTTTATAAATAAATTAAATTAAATTTTCGTTATTCTAATCCTGTCTGTGAAAATTTTATTTCCCTTAAAAATACACCTACTAATAATGAAAAGTAATAATGGAAACACACCACCTTGTGTTTCATCTCTTAATATTGGGCTACACATAGGCTAGTTTTTTCATTGACTTTTAATGGCCTTTTTACCATTCGGCCTAATAGAATGTAATTGGACCTACTCTAATCTTTATCTATGTATTTGAGCCGGAAGGAATCATTCTTCTAAAGGAACAAATCTAACAAATCCAAATTTTTATGGTAAAAGATTACGAAAAATATTTAAATTATAATCAAATTAATATTATAAATATTTATAATTAAATTTTAATTGAAATTTGAATAATTTGATTCGAAATTTATAAATGTGACTCCAAGATTTAAATTAAAATTTGAGTTATAAAATAAGACTCGTCAACTCTAAGATGATAGATGGATACAATTTCGCGAATTCCACACTGCACTCGCCCAGTTGGGGTGGTTATGGGTTTGAGTTTGATGGGTAGTGGGTGGGTGTAGATGTTAAAAGTCATAATCGTCATGGGTAGCGAGTAGGTAATAGATTTAAGACCTTACCTTTCACGCATCTGCCCACTCCGTGTCCGTCCGCCTAGTACACACCATATGAATTCTGAATCATTATAAATTCATAGATAAATTCACGAACTATTAAGTAAATCCTAGAATTTCGAAAGGAACGTGCCTTATAATTTGCCCAAATCCTAGGGTATAAATTTATATATTCACCTGAAAAAAAATTCTATTTAAGTTTGTAGACTTTTAATTCAATTAAATTAATTTGAAATAAATATTCTTTTGGTTATTTTTTATATAGTTTTTTATATAAGTAGCTGCTGAGGTGATAAATTTAAGAGTAAACTACCTAGCTGACCACCCAACTATTAGGCGTGACCTGTTTTGACCATCGAACTAAAAAAAATTTAAATTTCGACCACTCAATTATTTAAATGGACCTATTCTGACCACCGACCGTTAAAATCTAACAGAAAGGTGACGTGACCGTTAAAGTAAAATTTGTATAATTACACATTTGATCCTTGTTAGTTACCTATTATATCAATTTAGTCATAGTTTTAAATTAAATAAATAAAATTGATCAACCAATGTCGTCACCTGATTGAATGATTTTAATTTAATTATTATTTTATTGTATTTAATATATTTTCTTCCAATCAATTTAGTCCTTGTATTTAATTATTATTTCCCCTTAAATTCAAGAATAAAGGGGAAATGCTTGGTAAAGGATTTGAACTCACAACCTCATGAAGGGAAACCCATGACTTTACCTCTGCACCAATCCATTTTTAATTAAATGGATTGCACCATATTTAATATATCTTATAATGCAATAAATGCTAGGGAATAAAGAAGTAAAAATGGTTACAAGGGGACTCGAACCTAAATCACTTGAAATGTGTAAAACCATACAAACACTTAACCAATTCAAATAATTAATTTAAATATAAATATATTTTAAATATATTTAATGTATAGTTAAAGCAATATTTAAAATGAAATTAGATTTATAATTTTTATATTTTTAAATTAGATTGAATATTTTTTCTTTTTCACATTTATTTTAATAATTTCATATATATACATATATAATATTGAATCGAGTTCTTTAACTTAAATAATCATTTTTTAATAAATATCTTAATTCACTATTAATATAATATATATTAATTACATTAAAAAATAAAATTATAAATCCAATTTAATTGTAAAATAAATGTGAAAAAGAAAAAAATATTCAATTTAATTTAAAAATATAAAAATCATAAATTTAATTATTTGAATATATTTAAAATATATTCATATTTAAATTAATTATTTAAAAATATTTTTAAAAATATTTTTTTCTTTCTTTAACTATACGTTAAATACATTTAAAATATATTTATATTTAAATCAATTATTTGAATTGGTTATGTGGTTTGTGTGGTTTTATACATTCCAAGTGATTTAGGTTTGAGTCTCCTAGAAACCATTTTTACTTCTTTTTTCCCTAGCATTTACTGTATTATAAGATATATAAAATATGGTGCAATGTATTTCACTAAAAATATATTGGTGCAATGGTAAAGTCATGGGTTTTCCCTCATGAAGTTTTGGGATCAAACCCCATGCCAAGCACTTCCCCTTCCCCCTTTATTCTTGATTTTTCTTCTAATCAAGTGATTGGTTGATTAATTTTATTTATTTAATTTAAAATTATGATTAAATTGATATAATATATAACTAACAAGGACCAAATGTGTAATTATACAAAAAAAATTTAACGCCACATCACCTATCCGTTAGATTTTAATGGTCAGTGGTCAAAATATGTCCATTTAAATAGTTGAGTGATCGAATTTTGAATTTTTTAGTTCAGTGGTCAAAACAGGTCACGCCCAATAATTGGGTGGTCAACTAGGTAGTTTATCCTAAATTTAATGGGTATAGACAAGTACAAATTGGGTGGTGGACACCTATTTAGATAGTAGGTGTAGGGTAAATTTGAAAATAAATATACGGGTGTGAATTGAAACTTTACATGCTGTAGGTGGTAATGTAAAAATTTTAAGTGATTATGATATGACGGAGGAATTTTTGAATTTGCTTATCTCGTTTTCTCTCCCTAGTCAAATTAATTAACTTTTTTTTTCATTTAACTTGAGTCGACTCTATCAAATATTATCCCCAGACAACCATACAACGAACTTTATATCCTCTTTGAAAAAAATAAAAACTTTATAACGTCACCATTTTTATAAAAACCCGGCCTAAGCTCGCACCCAACTAGGGGTGTAAACGAGCCGAGCCGAGTCGAGCTCGAGTAGTGCTGAGTTCGACTCGACTCGGCTCGTTAAGATTTTGAGTCGAGTTCGAGCTTGAGTAATTTTTAACGAGCCTGAGAAATCTGAGTTCGACTCGGCTCGTTAATAACTCGAGTCGAGTTCGAGTAGCTCACGAGCCCAATCGAGTCAAGTGTTGACCAATCTTTGACCGTGTCAAACTTGAGTATCTCGCCACCTGTCATGTCTCATTTAAAGCCCTATCAAGAAAAAACTTTGATACAAAAGTTGTGTAAACTCAAGCTTGTTAATTTTAGGGTTTGGGTGTTAGTTTAGGGTTTAGATTGTTGGGTTTAAAATTTAAGATTTAAAGTTTAGGGTTCAAGACTTATATTTAGGGTTTATACTTTAGGGTTTTAAGTTTAGGAATTTAGATTTTAAATTATAAAAAATAAAAAAATTAATATATTATATTTTCGAGTAGCTCGCAACTTTCGAGTCAGGTATCAAATAGCTCGGCTCGGCTCATTAAGAACTCGAGCCGAGTTCGAGCCCATTTAAATATAACTATATCCGAATTTTAATCGAATCAAACTCAAATAACTCACAATCTGTCTCGTCACATTTACGGCCTACACCAAACCACAGCAAACCAATCAAATATGAATTCAAGCTCGACAAATATCTCAAACTGCCACGTCCTGCCTGAAACCGTTTCCACGTGTCAAGCGTAAAATTCGCGATAAAAAGACGAGGAAAGTAAAAGCACCCGCTACGCCAGTTTAGGTGGCGATCTTAATCAGCACCGTGGAAAACATTGTCAACGATTATTAATCCCAATGTATTCTAGATCAACGTGTAGAAATAACTCGTATGCTTAATTACAATACACGAGTAGCATGGAATTATTAGTGACGGTTCAACCCAAATCCAAAGCTTTCCTTTTCAGTTTAGCTTAAACCCTCCATTTTCCCCTGTTAGTTTTTTTCAAACAAAGGTAGCTGAAGAAATTGGCTATGGCGGTCATTTTTCTATTGTTTTTAACTTTGTTCTCGAATTCAAAAGCTGATCGAGATTTCGATGTTCGTCAACACCTCTCTACTGTATCAAGGTCTCTCTCTTTTTCATTAGAGTTTATATTTTGAACTGTTTTAATTATTTTTGTGCTTTTTTTTGGGAGCAGATATGGTGCTGTGAAAGATATTGTTGACAATTCGTTCATTCCGTCTGAAATTCCTGATGGATGTACTCCTATCCACTTAAATCTCGTGGTAATTTTTGTTGAAGTTTTTTTGAGGAAAAATTTTCCTGAAGTTTGAATGTGTAATTGTTCGTGATAGCTGGAAATGTTGTTGATATAGAGTTCGTATAAAGTAGGTGTAGATTTGGCATTTGGATTTATTAGTGCTATAAAGTTTAGCATAATTATTGACTGATAATATGCCCTCATTGAACCAACTTTACGGAGATTTACAACGAATTTTGATTTTTGATGCATGCGAAAAATTGGATAAATGTTGTGCAATTTCTCCAATTGTTAACTTTATTGACTATCTTTAAGATTTGCTGTTGAATTAACGGGTGATATATAGTGCTGCAAAACATAGTAGCAACTATTTGAGATTGCTTGTTACTAATCGGACTGCCTTTTGAGACTCATTGTTTGCCTCAGATTTCTAGCATGGTTATTTGTTACTTGTTGAATGCTGAAACTCTGCTATCCTGGGATTAAAAGCAAAAGGAAAAATAATCTAAATTTATTTTTTTAGGCAAGACATGGAACACGTTCTCCTACCAAGAAGCGGATGAGAGAGTTAGAGAAGTTGGCTTCTCATATACAGGACCTTATAAAAGATGCCAAAGAGAGGAATTTGTCCTTACAAAAAGTTCCGGCTTGGTTTCATAAATGGGAGTCTCCTTGGAAAGGAAAACTGAAAGGTGGAGAGTTGGATATCAAAGGAGAAGAGGAATTGTATCAGCTGGGAATCAGTGTTAGGGAAAGATTTCCTGATATATTTAATGAGGAATACCACCCTGACGTTTATCCCATAAAAACTACTGAAGTAAGTTCTATGTTTGAAATTTTATCTACCATTATATAAATGCTTTTTTAAGAATCTTTTCAAATCGATTCCATGTAAATTTTTTCTTTGATTTGGATTTTCTGGCGTAACATATGGATGCTACTCCCCCCGTCCCTGAAGATGGCCTTATAATTTATTTGTTTTTTTAATGATTTAGAATTTCCTTCTTAATTTATGGGAAAGGTTCCTCGGGCTTCTGCTAGTGCTGTTGCATTTGGCATGGGATTGTTTAGCGGCAAAGGAAGTCTAGGTCCAGGTCGTCATCGAGCTTTTGCTGTTACAAGTGAAAGTCGAGCAAGTGACACAGTCCTGAGGTTCTTTGACTGTTGTCAAACCTACAAGGTATGGACTATGTCTCACCCTCTTATTATTTAAGCACCAACACAATCATAGTTAAAACATTTATGTGTTTCTATTTTTTTTCATTTTGCTATAATGCAAGAAACTTATCTGAGATTTTAAGTTGGTATGGACTATGTCTCACCCTCTTATTGTTGCATTCCTATCATTTCATAGATTTTATACATAATCGACACCTTTATCTTTTAGTTTTTAGTCTTAACTAACCATCAACCTTTGAATAATGATGCATTTTTGCAGTAATTTGATTGATTTCCCTTTTTATTTGCTTATTTAAACTGAATATATGAGTGCAGGATGTTAGGAAAAACCAAGAGCCTGCTTTTGATAAGCTGAAAGAACCTGTCCTTACTGAGATTACCTCTTCATTAGCTAAGCGGTATGAGTTCAATTTTACAGGGCAGGATATATCCTCTCTTTGGTTTTTGTGTAAACAGGTACTCATCATCTTTCCATGTAAATTTGTAGTTCAAATTCTGTTAGAAATTAGGAAGCTCTAATATTTGATCAATTCAATTTGTTGCATTTTTTGGTATTTGATTTTCAATATGGTAGGAAGCGTCCTTGTTGGATACAACTGATCAAGCTTGCAGTCTTTTCAGTCCCGCTGAGGTATTTTCATGCTTCATTACACTTCTTAAAGAAAAACAGCTTTGGTGGAGTAGGATCTGTTCATTTAAAAGATTGGGGATAGTTTGTTTGCATACCTCATCACTTTTTCATATTGAAAATACCCTTAATATGCAGGGGCGTAACCATTTCTCCAGAATATAGGCATTTTGTCAAAAATAATGATGTTGCTATTGTTTACTATAAACATAGATCACCTCTAAATGTAGTCAATATAAGTTTGCAGCTTAAACTTTTATACAGTTTATTTTTTGCATTAATCTAATATATATCCATTTACTGATCTCCGCGTCTATAAATACATAGAGATAATGGCTTCATCAAGATAAACATCAAGTTTGTTTAGATTACTGTCTTATTGACTTAAGTAAATATTCAGTAAAAGTGAAACAATATCCTTACTTTGATGGAAGCATTTCATTCATCCTTCTATTTGTCATGCTAATTCAGCAGTACATTCATTTAATCTTGTTATATCCCATGCTTTATGGGTTTTTTACCTTCAAAAGCTGTATAAATGTTTAGGCTGCTTTGCTGGAGTGGATGGATGATTTACAAATGTTCATAGTAAAGGGTTACGGTAAATCATTAAATTATAGAATGGGAGTGCCCTTGCTTAAAGATGTCGTGCAATCCATGGACGAAGCTATCAAGGCTAAAGAAGGTAATATTTGTATGAATTTTTGGTTGTTCAGTCTTTATTTGTCAAGAAGTAAGCAATATATGGCAATGAGTATTGTTGAATTGCCTATAATTTTTTTCTCTTTATCCTACAGTCATGTTGTTCTCTCTTGTTATTGCAAGGGCAGAATAATTTGCATCTTCAACTATTGTGTTATACCATCTGAGCATATGTATTACATTATTAATCGATTTCTGTCACTAACTTTTCCTTACAAGTTTTTAATTTATTCTAGCATCTAGAGAAAAAAGTAGGTGAAAAAATCAAAGACACTTCTAGTGTTGCTATTGTTGCCTTTCATTAGCATAGTTTCTTGAGAAATTCCAGCACCTAAGTAGATAAGACATATTTTCTTGTGGTTATTTCTTGCTCATATTCAAGGCAAATGGTTGTTTGATAATGGCCTGTTTTCAATTTTGACCTCCAGTATTTTCTTCATGTGTAGGTAACCAAGTACCTGGCAGTTATGAGAAGGCAAGACTTCGTTTTGCACATGCAGAAACTGTGGTTCGCTTTTCATGCTTGCTTGGGCTTTTCCTTGAAGGATCTGGTCAGTGTTCCCAGCCTTACAATGTTGCATCCTTGATATCCATCCTTCTATAGACTACATACTTAAACGAGAGATTATGTTCATCTGTGTAAGGATTTTGCTGTATTCTGATATTTTGGCATTTATTTGAACATTGCAGATTTTGAACGAATACAAAGGGAGGAGCCTTTGAATTTCCCTCTTAAGCCTCCCCATAAAAGGAAGTGGAGAGGCAGCACTGTGGCACCTTTTGCTGGGAACAATATGCTGGTCTTATATGGTTGTCCGGCTAATTCTTCAAGCAAATACTTTGTTCATGTTCTACACAATGAGCATCCGATCCCGATGCCTGTAAGTAAATTTTTGACTTTGAAGTTTCTTCTGTCTTTTAGTAGAATGGTTATACCAGCAAAAGGGGATGTTATTTCTGTCTTTTTCTAGTTTGGGAAAACATGAAATTTTGGTGTTCCCGACATCATCAACGGGCTGGAATGTTGAGTACATCGAAAAAGCCTAGTGAATCCCATGAAAACTTCTTGTTTCTTGTTGCTTAGAACGTTTAGCTGGGAATATTGTAAGATTCTGCATGAACTTTTTCTTATTTGTTCTCACGTAGACATCTAATATTTGGTTTGATGCTGATGTTTCTTTTCTCATGAATAGGGTTGCGGCGGTACCGACTTTTTCCCATTTCAAGTTTTCAAGGTATCATATCCATATATCCATCGTCCGTAATTATAAACAAAATTACTTTCCCCTTACAGTTGCAGATTTCACTTCCAGGATAAAATTGTCCAACCCCATCTAAAGCACGATTACGATACCCTTTGTAACGCCAGTCTCGATCAGCCACGTAAGCCCGAAACCAGTATGTTATCGCAACTGTTCCGTTGGCTCTTTGGGTGGGGGATTGATGATGCACAAGCCCACAGAGTTGACTTGTAAAGAAACAAAAAACCAAGGTATAATTGTTACTGTTTTCGTTGTTGCCACTCCTTTTCTTTATGTGCGATTCTCAGCATTTGATAGACTCCTAAGCCCAGTTCGATTCATCTAGCACAAAACCGATTTTGTACAAGAAGATATCTTGGGTACATGGCATTTTATATCTGATTGAAGGGTTCGTGTAGGAAACGGATTATGAAATATTTTGGTGCAGTAAATCTACTCTTTGGGAAGAAGGAAAGTAGACCAGACTGATAATGATCGTCTTTCATATGATACTTTGCACTAAGAACAAAACTTCAATTTTATTCAGTGTAGTATTTCATTAAGAAGATTGTTACAATTATATGTAGGAATTCTAGTTCTAATTTTTTTATAATGAGATTTATCAAATTTATAAAGATAAATAAATTACACTGTTATGATTTTCTTTACTAAATGTTGATAATAAATATATTTTATCATAAGTAGAGATAAAATTTATATTAAAATACTTTATTTATTAAAATTCTAAATTTTTTTGTAACTTAATATGATAATAAATAAAAAAAGTTGAAGTTTATATTAAATTATTTTATCTTTAAAATTATAGGTTTTTATTAATTTGAAAAAGTGAAAAGAAAACTTTATATTCTACTAAACATTGATTAATCATTGTATCATGTTTATATTGTGGGTTTTAGTTCTCCATTTTAATTTGGTCAATGTATTTTTTAAAATTTTAATCTAGATATGGTATAAAAACAATATGGTCAAGGGATAGAAATTAAAAATGATTAAATTTAACGTAGACATAATATAAGGACTATTAATGAAATTTGATTAAATATATTTTATAGTTACCTTTTATGTTAGGAGATAGTACACTGTCGATGGTTTTACAATTTTTCAAATTGATATCGATGTATATTAGTGTAAAAGATATGTTTATATGATATGAATTCGAGTAGTGTGGTCTATAGATGTAAGCGTACATGAGTTTATTCAAATTTAAAATTATATTAAAATATTATTTTTAATTGAAATGTTTATTTTGAAAAAAAAAACAAATTATTTTGTATTTTAAGACCAGTATGGTGCAACTTATAGTGATTAGGGTTGATTTAAAATTTGAGAGACGTAGCTAGATTAGAGTATAAATATATGGACTAATAGAAAATTTGACCCAGAAGCCTTCACGTTATCTTTTCAACTCATTCCAATGATGATAACATTTCTAATTCCGTTCTTTAATAATGAACTTCATCAACCATAGCTAATTTTACGCTCTTGTTACTTTCCTGTCCTCTCTACTGTTTTCCTGCCCATTTTCCTTCGATCCAAACAAAGAAAAACAGAAAAATGGCGAATTCCCTTCAAAGCGTTTTCAAAGAACGAAAATTTCCTTTCCTTCTCGCTCTTACCTTTCTCCTCATTTCCTTCACAATCCTCCTCCTATTCAATTCATCATCTTTCTCTTCCCCTTCCTTCCTCGTCTCCACCGACCTCCACAGCACCACTTCTCAACCTCATCTTCCTCCGCCGCAGCCTCGGCCGTCACCTTCGCGATCAGCTAACGCCGCTGCTGTATCCTCCCAGCTGAACGACGCCGTGGTTTCCTTGCCTGAACCGGCTTCCAAAATGACTGCCGCGGCAGCTGGTGACGTGGACTTGAATGTGAGTTTGGATATAAAATGGGAGAACTGTAAATTAGGTGCGTTGGCGGTGGATTACATACCGTGTTTGGATAATTGGCAAGCGATAAAGGAATTGCAATCGAGGAGGCGGATGGAGCACAGGGAAAGGCATTGTCCAGATCCGAGTCCGAGATGTTTGGTGCCTTTGCCAGTCGGTTATAAGGTTCCGGTTCGCTGGCCTAAAAGCTGGGACATGGTGAGCTTCAGCTTTTTTATTTTTGGTAAGATATTTGTTTTCTTTTATTTGCGTTCTTGTTTAGATTGTAGTTGTGTAATTTTAGTGCGAAAGTGATTTATAGAACTGAAATTTTTATGATAAAATTCGGAACATTTAGTGAACTTCTATATAGAAAATATTAGTATAGTTTGTCGTGATGGTGATTTTGAACATTTTGTTTCTTTAATCTTAAGCCGGCCTAGTTGCTACTATTGTTTCATTATTCCAAAGTTTTTTTTTTCCTCCAAGTATCAATGTCCAACACCTGACATATATCAGGTTACACAGCGTAAAAGTTTTTAAGTTTTTTTACACGTTTTTTTTATAGTTGGATGCGTGAAACCGATACTGACATTAATAGTAGAATATGCAACGATTATCACTTGGGAAAAAAAGCGAGTTAATCTCAGTCATCCATTTCCCCAATCCAACTATCCAAAAAGTGTAAAACTTAAAAACTTTTACATTGTGTAAGTGGATCTAACCATATATATATATATATAACCTAGAAAAAAAATGATCAGTTTCATAGGGGGAACATAAACATATTCAACCATCACACTCAAGTTGAGTAATATAGCCTCTTATATGTGAGGAGTGAGATACAAAGAACTGATATTCATCAGGGACAGATTTTTGGGAAGCTAGGTGCTTAAAGTTGTATGAAAGAAGTTTCTCATGTCTAAACATTCATGATGCTGTTTTACTTGCTGAGTATAAGGGTTATATAACATATTCGTGCTCATTTGTAGATTTGGTATAGCAATGTTCCTCATCCTAAGCTTGTGGAATACAAGAAGGAACAGAACTGGGTGCGCAAATTTGGTGATTATTTTGTTTTCCCTGGCGGTGGTACTCAATTTAAGTATGGTGTTCATAACTATATTGAGTTCATACAAAAGGTATGTACTGGATTTTTCCAATCCAGTTGCAAGTTAACACTTGATTGCTGATTTGTTATCTTCTATTGGTTGAAGAGTAGGGCCCAGAAACTTTTTTAAATTTTCTTTCCCTTATGGTTTTTCCCCTTCCAGACTTTACCAGCTATTAAATGGGGGAAGAACATTAGGGTTATTTTAGATGTTGGCTGCGGTGTTGCTAGCTTTGGTGGTTATTTGCTGGATAAAGATGTAATTACCATGTCATTTGCCCCGAAGGATGAACATGAAGCTCAGATACAGTTTGCTCTTGAGAGGGGAATTCCTGCTATACTTTCTGTCATCGGTACAAAAAAGCTGACATTTCCGGATAATGCATATGATTTGATACACTGTGCACGATGCAGAGTTCATTGGGATGGGGATGGTATGGTATCTTATCGGCATTTATTTGACGATATTGTTATAATTATTTTCCTTGTTTCAGCTTTCCTTTTTTGCATATCATGAAATTATTGAAACTTTGCTGCTTTGGAATGCAAAATGTAGGCGGGAAACCATTATTGGAGCTGAACAGGATTCTCAGGCCAGGAGGATATTTTATATGGTCTGCTACACCAGTTTATCTAGATGATGAGAGAGATCGTAAAGTTTGGAACTGTGAGAATATCTCACTCTCTTACTTTTCACGGGGAGATACAAAATTGCTTTCCTGTCTCTAGATTTTCCTTGTTCCTCATTTATTTCATTTCGCCTTCTGATTATTAGAATCTAGATGTGCTAAGCTGGTCCAATACTGTATATTTTTCAGCAATGGTGACTTTGACGACAGCCATATGCTGGAAGGTTGTGGCTAAAACTGTTGATTCAACTGGAATTGGGCTTGTAATATATCAAAAGCCTTCCTCATATTCTTGTTACAAACAGCGCAAAGAAAAAATTCCACCCTTGTGTGAACAAAAGACCAAGCAGAATGTCTCGTGGTATTTTTTTAAAGTACTATCCATATGTTACTGTCTAATCTTCCACTTATGTCTAGACCAAAGCAATTTAAACTGGAGAGTTCTGTTTTAAAATGATGTTGGCACATGTGATGTTAGCTTCGTTTCCGTTGAAACTGATTCAAATGTCTATTGACTGTGACAGGTACGAGCCTTTCAGTTATTGTATTTCGCATCTTCCAGTCGACAGCATGGGTAATTTGCTCAGATGGTCCGCACCTTGGCCTCAGAGGCTTAGCAGTAAGCCTCCAAGCCTTCCATCTGAACCAGATGCTGAAGATATATTCAATGAGGACACCAAACATTGGGCAGCACTTGTATCGGAGGTGTATCTTGATGGGATGGCTATAAACTTAGCACGGATAAGAAATGTGATGGATATGAATGCTGGTTATGGAGGGTAAGAAATCTAACAATTTTTTAGTTCTTTTTTATGTAAAAAATGAACATTGAACTGATGTTTAATCTTGTGTTTCATTCTTGCACTTGGGCTTTATTGCATGTCTGATACTTTTGGACTTCTCCGTGGTTTTCTTGTTTACTTTTTAATCTCAAATGTATTGATCTTCGAACTAAAATTATAATTATAGTCTTTTTTGAGTTCTGTAATCAAGATGTAATCCTCTAAAGAATATGATTGTTCTGATGGAAGTCCAAATAATACTTTCAGAATGGTTCAAGTCCTTGTGGTAGGAGTCGGTGTACGTGCATGAACTAATTTACAAAGTAATTCAGAAGCTCCTTTGCTTTGAGTTTTGATCCGATCATTATCCTCGATCTTCTCTGTTTCCATCTCACTTGTTCCATGCATAATCTGTAATCGCCTATCACCTATATCCCATTTCACTTTCATGAAACGAGACAGAAGTGTTTTCTTAGAGTTCTCTACCTAATATTTCTAGCACCTTTAATTTCGTATGAGTTGAGTTATATACTTATATGACATGATATGTTGCCGTTGTCTCGCGAGATCAATGCTTTCTTTTTCCAATATGTTCTCTGATCCAGTTTTTTCTTCTTTTCTCATCCTATCCCATTTCCACTGCCATCTGATGTATCAAGCTAAACTTACTCTTGTAAGAGTTCTCACACTTTGAAAATGTTGTTTGCAGATTTGCTGCGGCCCTTATTCAGCAACGTCTCTGGGTGATGAATGTTGTACCGATTGATGCACAAGATACCTTGGCCCTTATTTTTGAAAGGGGGTTGATCGGAGTCTATCATGACTGGTGCGAGTCGTTCAATACTTACCCGCGGACATACGATCTACTGCATTCCAGCTTTCTCTTCAAAAACCTAAAAGATAGGTACCCTGTTGCAATAAACACTTAATCGTTACTGATCTAAATATTTGTATGCTTTATTTCTGATTTATACTCGGAGCGGTGATTACCTAAATAGATGACTAAGCCAATCTCTGCATTCTACATATAATTTTGAAGTTATTCTATTTATGGTTGAATGGTTGTTGGACATTTTGCCTCCCAGATGCGACATCATCGATGTAGCTGTGGAAATTGATCGCATACTGAGACCCGGTGGGTATCTTTTGGTCCAAGATACCATGGAAACGATTAAGAAGCTCAATCCAATACTCCGTTCACTCCACTGGTCAACAACTCTTTATCAAGGACAATTTCTTGTTGGGGAGAAGGGTTTTTGGCGTCCGAGTGAATGATAACCGAAAAGGAAACATGAACAGCTATCAAGGTTCTTCCACTCTCTCGATTAAGAATATAAGTTCGGACTTTAACCATCGATTATCTAGCTTCTGCGTTAAAATTCAAGTTGTAACACTCAAATTTTCCCTAAATTCAATCCTACAGAAAAAAGGATGAGTTTTGTAGCCTTAGAATAGCTTTATCTGTCAATTCAAATGCCTAAGTTTTCTTGGCCATCCTTAAACAGCAGGTCCAGCAGAGGTTTTGGCACAAACTCGAAGTGAGGGTTTTATTCAACACGGGTATTTTCAGTTCTTTTAATTCAGAGGATATAGATATTTTCTCTCTTTAAAAATGATAAGTATGGTTGTGTATTCTTCACGTTTTTTATTTGCCTGATTTAAAACCCGTGAAGCTTATAGATGCAGACAACTTATGTGGAAATTAATCAAGTTTCCAATAAAGGTTGGTACATGTTTTGGAATTATCCACTTCATTTGTCTTCAACTCAACAACTTGCAAGATTGTTGTAACTTCATGTTCAATCCTTGAGATCATTGTTTTACGTACCTGTTACCATTAATAGAAACTGGACAAAATGTACATTTCACTTCTTGGATAAGATTCTTTTTTAATCAGAATTCCATCATTGTAGGAATGTTTTGAAAGTGAAATTTTGAATATACCAATTCAGTTCTTTTTAACAAAAAAAAGTTGTGATTGTTGATGTTTGAATCTCATGCTTGTTGTTCGAGGGTTCAATTTCCGCATGGACTAACAAAACGTGAAAGATTAGTCGCTAGACTTGTTCCGATGATACCTTGGGAAACAAAAAAAAAAGCTTTTCAAAGAACTTTACAACTACAGGTACGATCCCAATTACATGTTTAAATAAGTATAATTAGAATCGAAACAGTATAAAGTATAATATTATGGTAAAGTTTATATATAATGATACTATACATTAAGAGTAACTTAGAAGCTCAAATTGACACACAAATTTGTAGACTACCAACTACGTACGTACAGAGAATTATTTGGAATGAGTTGAAAGCTACAAATTGATGAAATCAAACTGGAAATGGTGAGATAACTGAAACTACGTAGAAGCTGCACAATAGAATGTTGGATTGTCCATGGCAAGTTTGCCTTCCGTTGCCAAAACAGTCCGAGAATAGCAACCCAACTCGTCCCTGTAAGTGTATCTTTGCCATGTGGATGCGTTGCCGGACATAACCGAATGATCCTGAACTTTCATCCACCCCTCCGATTCCTGACGGTTGTAAAGAATACTCGAAGACAACCCGTTAACTCGTCGTTCGTTCATGGCATGAGAAACATTGGTGATCAACATATACATATCCTCTTCCTTGGTCCCTAAGGAACCTTCACTCTGCAATGGAACAGTAGCCGTGATCACAGTTAATGGATACTGCCTCCGAACAATCGTACGACCGACCAATTCTAGAGTTGATATGGGAAGATAGGAATCAATCCAATCAAGAGTTTCTTGCACCCTTCGATGATTACCTATACTAACCGAGAAAAGCATATACCGTGGAAAACTCGTGCACTTGTTGTGGAGAACATCATGTGTTTGAAAATTGTCTTCACATTTTCGGTGCATATGACTACATGGAGAACCATAGATGGAACCAACAACAAAATCCTTCATGGTATGATCAAAAAGCTCAATTTTTTTTACCATAACAATTTTGCTGCAGCAACAGACATGCTTCGGCAATGTAGTCCTTATCAGCAGCCTAGTGTCACAGCAACAGATATGCTATAACAATGTAGCCCTTTTCAAGAACATTCTAATTCCTTAGAGGAAACGTTGCTAGATTCCTTGGCTAGACTTGACGGATAAATTAAAGAGATCCGAGAGCTATCAAAGAAAATAGATGCGAGGATAGCTCAGTGGGATGCAACCTTGGGAGATTCAGAAGATCAATTGAAGAGATTTACATATACCTTGGATAACATGCACCAACAATCCATTCCTGGGGATACTGACGTCCTAAGGCAAGAGGACAAGGAACAATGCAAGGAAAGCTCTCTGATGTGTGAGGAACAACTAAAACCTTAAAGTCGAGAGTATATTGATGAGAAAGACTGCCCAACACTTGATGAGCCTGAGCAACAAATTGCCTCGGCAATGATTGAGGAGCCTGAACAGAGCAATGCTGCGACAACACTTAGTGAAGCTGAGAACAACAATACTACAACAAATTCTGAGGAACCTGATGCCCAGAAGGTTACAACGTTGATGTTGAAGCATGAATTTGTAGATTGCTCTCATCCACATTTTCCACGGCAATTGCACGACCACATGCAAGATCAACGAGATAATAATACTTTGCCAATAGAATATGAGCAAGTAATGGTTGAACCTTTCGAATTCTTTAAAAACCCACATTGTCCATTGCAGGTATGTCTTGAGGAATCAATGTTGGTAGATTTGAAGCCATTTAAATATATACTGATGGAGATGTTTGAGAGGCCAAAAGAAAATGGTGTTTAGATTTGTAAAGATTTTCAGAAAATTGGTTTTTTCCCTTGACTTACAGCAAATTTTGGCGACTGATTGCCACAGCAATTGGCTTGAGCAGCAATTGCCACGACAACAAAGGCTACATCCAACCATGATAGAAGTCGACGGGAATGAGGTAATTGAATGGTTGGGAATGGATATAATTTTTCCTATTAATATATTTGTGCCTTCAGAAATAGTAGCAAGGTGGAGGGCATGCATGGACTATAAGGGAACACGAAAGAAAGACACATCCACCATGGTAACACAAAGGGGAGTAGCTGGGAGCACATTGGCCCAACTCTTTTTGGGCCATATTATCACTCGATGGAGGGTGCGGATAGACTATAAAAAGTACAAAAAACGACCATTCTCCAATTTTCTCGGATATACAGTAACCTTAGAAGATGCATGAAATATGCTATTTCTAAGAATTTTTAATTTTTGTTTTTAATTTTTGGAACTTTATTTTATTTTCATTTTTTCTCTTTATTTATTTTTGGAATTTTAGGAGATATTTTATTTTATTTTTCTTCATTACCTTTAGTTTCCAGGTTTTCTTTGTTTTATTTTCTTTTCCACAACAAGACTCACAACCACCATGCTAAGGAAATTCCCTGCCGACTACTTGCCACGACAACCGCAACAAAGGATGCCCCGACAACTACCTCAACAATTTCCACGGCAACAGAAACTGGCGATGCCCAGGCAACAATAATGGCTTTGGCAACTACTGATGCCCAGGCAAGTGAACCTACATCGGTAAACATGGATCAAATCAAAGCAATGTTATTCACGCGGTACCAGCCACAAGCATTCAACCACCGAGCGAAATATGAATCAAGCAAATGACACGAAGGAAACTTATCACTCGAGGTGACGACCTCTCCGACTAACTTATTTTATTTAGTTTCTTTTAAATTTTGTTTCACTTTTACATGCATCGAGGACAATGCTTCTCTCGAGTTTGGGGGGTGTTGGTTTCTAGTTAGTTTCATGTTTAGTTGCATTCATCTTTAGCAATCACATATAGGTTGCATATGTTACTTGCCATGCCTTTAATTGGATTTAATTGCTTAAGACTTGTTGAATATCCAATGATGAATTTTTGCCACTACACTTAATTGAAAGAACCTTTAATTTTAGGATTGCGTGAAAAGAACTTAGAATTTTACTATGATGCTGATTTTTTTTACACGGTTGTGGCTTGTTGATTGAAAGAAACTTAGTGAACTTAGTTGCTTAAAATTTGGGTAAATTTAAAATTGAAAATTAAAAGTTAAATTCTTGCTAGAGGTGCCCGAAACTGGCTCTAGTAATTAATGCACATTAAAGAATCGCTAGAGGTGCCCGAAATTGGCTCTAGTGAAAATAAAAATAAATGCTCCTGTAATTAAATTGATAAAAAGTCTATTGTTCACATAGAATCTTGAAAATCAACTTGTACACAACTACGCACACACATTGTCACGAGCATTATAGTTTGATTTCGGGTAATTTTTGTGATATCTGAAAAATTAAAAGGTGGTCATACTTTGTGCCACGGTTCCTAGGTTTGAATTCAAGTTTGAAGCATGTCTTTGATGATTAAAGTCTTGACAGGTAATTGTTAGTTTGCATTGCTTAAGGACAAGCAATAGTTCGAGTTTGGGGGTGCGTTAAGTGTTCAAAAGTATTATTTTGTTTACCCCTTTTACTCATATTATTGTTAGACTTAGGCTCATATTAGTTGCATAATTAGTCATTCATGCATTTATTCATGTTTCTTTCCACCGTTGAGCTTGATTACATAACTTGGTGATTTTTGTGGAAAAAGATACTGATTTGGTGTGTTTTTGTGTGTGCAGAATCAATTGCCAAAGCAAGGCTGGAACCAGTTGCCAGGGCAATGCATGAAGGAGATGTTGATGCAGTTGCCAGGGAAATGCATGAAGGAGATGCCGAGCTAGTTGTTAGGGCAATTGTCGATAAGGGATAAGATGATATGGCAGTCGAAATTGATGACTAGATAAGCCCAAGATGACGCAGAGCAAAGTTAAATCCCAAAGGAGTTTGATTTCCATGAAGAGGTCAAAGAGAAATTAAATCCCAAGAAGATAGAGGAATATCTAGAAAGAATTTAAATATAATAAAGAATTATATTCTTTTAAAGTATTTAATTCCAACTTAACTTCCTCCTCAAGAAGGACTTTGACCTAGCCATCTCCTATTTAAAGGAGACTAAGCCGTCAAACTCAAGGAGAGAGAGCAAGAGGGAGAGAGTTCGATTGGGAGAAAGCTTGGAGGGAATTCGATTGTGAGAGAGTTCGACTAGGGGCTGATCAATTTATTCTTCTTTTTCTTCTTTGCTTCCATTAGATTCATGGTTTAGGTATTATTCTTTGTTTATCTTTTGAACCCAACCATGAACTAACTTGATTGGTTGGGGTTATTGTGTTTTGTTGTTGTGAGAAACAATTGGATTTTGTTTAGGTAATAAGAGTTTGCACTTTCAATTCAAGGTTTACTCATTCTTGGTTTTTATTCTTGTTTGCGAGTGAACTGGGAGAGGATCTCGTAATTCTATCTATTTATCTAATATCGTGAGAGTTAGATTCAAGAAACGAATGTGTGTGGTCTTTATATCTATCGATGGTGAAGATTAATCCGGCTTAGGAATAAGTTAAAGATTTCAACGGCTAAGAGGAGCGCAAGATTAGTTGTTGTTCACCCTTGATTCTCGCAGTGATGTATTGTCAAGGCATGCACAATTAGATAGAGTTTCGACTTAGGGATAAGAAAAAACCATTGATGAACGCTCTGCCGAACCTTGAAGTTACTGCCCAATTGCCCAGCCAGTTGCTCAGGCAATCGTTTGATTAGTTGCCAAGGCAACCCAGCTGCGCAAGTTGCCATTGTACTCTTTTACCAAGACGATCCAATTTGCTACCAATCCTCAACTCACGATAACCTTGCTTATTCCCTCTCTTATTTGATTTCATCTATTCTTTTAGTTTATTGCTCTTAGTTTGCTTGTTAATTAGAACCTCTATTATCAATTGTTTTTTTATTTTCACAGTGACTTAAGCAAAGTGGCCCAAACCAATCCCTGTGGAGACGATACTCGACACTCGTATCACTTTATAACTTGCGACGTGTATACTTGCACCGGTTACGTAGCACTCATTACGCGCAACAGGTTCAACCCCCACAGTACCCTCAATAGCACCATCGGTGGGACCATCAGTTAGTAGTAAATTTTTTTTCATTAAAGGTAAGAGTGCCTATTTTATGCTCTACATAGATATCTATAAACCCAATTTTTTCCCAATAATTCAACATGTCAATAGTACTAGTATCATCCTAAAGTACCCTCAAATTATTTTGTAAATGACCTGTAACACACCTGACCCAGATGTCATAATTTGGGCCTCAAGCCCAAACTAAAACCATAAAATTTCTCAACTTTGGTTTAGCCAACAAGTTATTTTCCAAAACGTTTAGATCCAACAGTTAAAAATCTAGAAAAAAACCATTTAAATCGTTACAAATGAGCTTCACTTTAAATTAAAATATTTAAAGTTCAACTTGATAATTACAATTTCAAAAGTAAGAATACATACTCGACCACGTAAGGTCCTATGAATACATAGCCCACTAAATACAAGTATCGTACTCTAAAAACCTCCACATACTGGAATCTCGTACAGATAGTGCTCTTCGAACCTACGATCCAACGATCAACCTACGTACGAAAACAACGATTTTGATAGCTGAGCTTACAAAGCCCAATGTTACACATGTACTCTACTATACTTTATGCTAATCATAAATATAAGCATACAAGCTAGTACGAGCAATAAGATAGATAAATAAATATGTGACGCTACCACTAGTCGCATAAACACATGCTCTCAACATAACAATACATCATACATGGCACACAAAGTCCAACTATACTCAGGATATCACCAGATCAACCGAACAAAAATACACAAAGTCATACCACAAACCTAGAGTGAGGTTCGGTGTCACACAGCCTCAGGAAAGTACACTCTAAGTGAGGCACGACGTCACACAACCTCGAAAACATGCACACGCTCTCTGGGTAAGGCCCTGTGTCACACATCCTTGGAAACGTACATCCATACTCGGCATCTCTCCTCGAGTATCATCATATGAGGCCAGGTGCTACACAACATTAGGATTGTACATCAGGCATCTTTAAACATGGTGTTGCAACACGCTCTCTGGGTGTCCGGATCCTAACAATCAAGGTACTCAACCAACTAAGTGTCAAAATAGCACACAACATGGACTCAGTTACCACACAACACGCTGTAATAATATGATCTACCAATAATCCTTACGGTTGCTATTACTATCAAGTCACCCAATTTTACCAAGTTATTAATTATCATGGAAGTGTACATTAATCACCCTTATTAATTATTTCTACTAATCTATTTTATCTCATTAACACTCCACGTAAATTTCTATATTCATATTATCATTAAAAATTATTCTATTCAATGGATACCGATGCTTAAACACGAGTATCAATGCGGTACCCCTGGGTACCAGTACTCATACGTGTACCGATATTAATATAACTCACTAGAATTCCTCAATTTCCACAAGTATCGGTAAGGGTTAACCCGTACTAATACTGCCCTTAAATGTGTATCGGTACAGCCGAAGCTCATACCAATACCCTATACACGGGCTTGCACCATTTCTTGAATTACAAATTTACAACACTTTATTCGATCCCTAAAGCTTATGAAAGTCATTAGGGTTTGTTTACTAACGTATTTAATTATTTACTATTAATTATCAAATTCATGATTATTTACTCGAATATTACCAAATATCAGTCTATTTAATAATTTCTATTAATTTCTGTCAATCTAATCGAACAAGCATACAAAGCATCACAATTTATCAACCAATCATCAAATAATCATACGAGCATCTCAGACGACCCTAAATGATCTCTAAAGCCTCAATGAGTCTCATCATATTCACAACATCAACATGCATCTCATAATTATCGAGTCTCATAATATTGATCTCTGC
Source organism: Hibiscus mutabilis (assembly GCA_019671005.1). NCBI lineage: Eukaryota > Viridiplantae > Streptophyta > Magnoliopsida > Malvales > Malvaceae > Hibiscus > Hibiscus mutabilis. The sequence continues at coordinate 30,962 of JAGYYJ010002333.1, read as the reverse complement.
TCACGCTTATTCATCATCTACCTATTTTGTAGATACTAAGTCATAAAGTAATCACATTTATGATGCTCATGAAGCAATAAGAGTTTGAGGTGTGCTAACCTTAAGCCGATATCACTAAAATCCTCATCTAAGCTTCTCCAATATTCCACTTGATCTGATATCCAATCCCGAATAATCTTCGCATATCAATTAATACCACAAATATCATTTAATCATATATTTTAATAAATTCGAAGGGTCAAATACGTAAAAATAGCTTACCGAGTTTAAATTTAGCAAAACTAACCGCTTCAATAGACTAAAAACGTCGAGAAACCCCTAGGTATGAGCCTCTGGAAAAAATCAATGGCTCAGTTAAATCGACTCGATCAACGGTCAACGCCCTCGGTCAACGACAGCTCGGTTCGGTTTGCGGCTCAACTTGGCTTGGTTCAGCTTGGTATACCGACTCAGTCTAACCAGCTTGGGTCGGCTCAACAGGCCAGCTCAGCCCAACAGCTTGACCCAACCGGCTCGACCCCAGCTAACTAGATAGCTCTCCAGTACACTGAAACACGGCCACTCGCAGTGACGGTGCATGACTGGTCAGACTGCGGCGATAAGCTCCAAACCACTTGTCTTCGATCGGTGAATCCAGCTGTGGCGACGGTTTCTAGTGAAGGATGACAGAGTATGGTGTTATGAGCTAAGTTGCACTTTTTTTCCTCCACCTGATGAACGGCGGCGATTACTGCAGCTCAGGGACCACTATTGGACTTGTCTTCTCTAGATAGAGCTTGTGGTGCCAGCGGTGAGGTGAGTGGCGGCGTGCACGATAGCGTAACAACCCTTGGACACTTTCTCTCTTTAAAACCTCTTTTTCTCTCTCTCTCTCTTTCTTAAATTCTTTGTCCCTTTTTCAACAATCCCAACTCCTTTTTTAAAATTCAAAACTCATCTCCCAACATTAGATAAAATAATTTAATAAAACCCATCATATTCTTCATTTTCTTTTTCTTTTCCACTAGGCCCAATGCTTGGGTCCAAGACCCGATTCACTAACTTAATATTCAGGTCGTTACACGACCACTACATGGTTCATAGAAGTAAATGATTTTGATGCTATTAAAATGCAAATGATCTTGAATTATTTTACGTACTTCCCAATATGATATGGTATTTAGATCCTATTTGATATTAATCAAAGTTTCACCCAGATGCCTCACATATGGGTCCCTCACAAATTTTCTACCAACATGTAAATGCATCTAATATTCCTTGCCCCCGCTCATCTACAGTTGAACAAAATAAAAAAAAATCAAATTCAAACATAATAGAGGGACCACTCGCACTAAAAAAATGGACCTAAAGTTAAAAAAGCAAAATAAAGTCAACATTCCCAAGCACAGTGTTGTATTCACATGAAAATCAATGTAAAAAGGTTACTGCAATTAAAAAATATAGGGGGACCACTACCATTAATAAAATAGCCGCAAACAAACAAAGTACACTCACGCCACCCTTTTCAAGAGAATCCACGAAGTACACTCACACCACAAACAAACAAACTACAATAAAAGGGCAAAGAATCTATGAACTACAATAGAAACAAAATTTTGCCATTCATACAAAATACAAATAAGAAGTTTTCAAAAGTTCAAGAGAAACTACAATAAAAACCGTTACTAATCTTCTGAAAAAAAAATTCAAAATAAAAAGCCCTAACCTATTAAAATTCTAAATAAACAACATTAACAAAATTCTTAACTAACTGACAAACCCAAACCTTTTAAAAAACTAAATAAATGTTCCCAAACAATATTTACCTTCATCCGCCCTTTTTCTTACGATAAGAACATATTTTCCTCCTCGATTCAAGATGCTCCTTTGTAGAAAAGAGTAAGAATTTCTTTTTCGAATTCAAATGTTATTCTTTTCTGTTAATTCAATTTCTAGAAGAGACTTAGGGATTTTTTGATTTAGGGATTTTTTGATTTGAGATTTTTTCTGCTTTGGGGAAGGATGAGTTACCCTTGTTTTTACCCCGTGTTTTAGCTTTTATTTATTTTAATTAATTAATAATTTAAAATTTGCAAACCACATTATGTAAATTATCTGCAAAGATATATACCAAATGGATAATTTGGCCTGATAGTTTGAGGAACACCTTTCATTCCTTACGACCCGGGTTTGAGTCCCCCTAGCAACATTATTTTGATTTGTACAAAATTAAACCATTGGGAAGATACTACGTGTCATCTTCTCAGTGGCTGTCATTTTTGAAAATTAATTTCAAAAAAATTATTTTTCCTTATGTGGCATCAATGCCATGTCATATGCCACATCATCTTCCCAGGCCATGTTTGCACACCACGTCAGTCACAAACGGTCAAAATTTGTTGACTGGCGGTTTTTATCCAACCAGGATGAAAATTGCACAAATCTGAAAGGTTAGGAGGTTGTTTGCACCAAAAAAGAATAGGGGCTAAAGTGACCAAAAGATCAAATATTGGGGGCTACTTTTGACTTTATGCCTATTTTTATCTAATTTTTTATTATTTTTTGTCTCAAACGTTGCTTTTGGAGAAGCTGAAAATTCCAGCTTTCCTTCAAACGTAACTTCTTCACTCAACTTCATATTTTAACAGTCCTGCCGAACGAAAGCTTCTGTTCCTCCACCATCAGCTTGAGGGGGTGTTAGTAGATAAATATTCTATGATAAATGCCCTATAAATTATAGTTATCTAGTTGTTAAATATAGTTACGATAATAGTTAGATATACTTTGATATTAGCTGTTATAATTTGTAGTTAACAAATGTTAACTATTTGTACTAATTATTGAATGATATTATAAAAGTAGAAATTCATTATTTAGTCACGCTACGGATTCATAAATATTTTTTAGGGTAGACACACATGGAATCTCAAAATTTCAAGGTGTTTACAACTTATAAATATTAAAAAAAATTTAAAGACTAACTCATAAAAATTGAGAAAGTTGAAGTCAAATGTATGAAGTTTAGAAAATTTATGGTGGGCACGGGCCTACCCTAGGAAGCACATGCATCTGCCACTGTTTGGTTAAATGATTAAATATGTTCATGTTATCTCATTTTGTGTGGGTTCGAATTATATAAATTCTCTATTCAACAAAAAAATGGCATTATGAAATTTACTAATTAATAAAGTGACTAAAAATGCTTATGTTATCTCCTCTTACATGGGTTAAGGAATGACACTAGTTTTTTTATGAAAGGATAAATAATAATTATAATCATAGTTAGATATATCTTGATATTATCTGTTATAATTTATCCTAAATCCTAAAAATACGTTATAAATAGTCAAGGTTGTTAGAATCAGACTGAGCCGAAGAGTTGAAATAAAAGTCAACGGATATGACTGACTGGACGACCAATCCGATATTGACAATATTGCAAATAGATACCTAAAAAGGATCATCCAATTCTAAAATATTTTCAAAAGAGTCCAGGCAAGAATCATAAATCCCTTAATCTCTGCAGTAGCTCACCCAAATCTGTGCTTACCTTAATAGCACCAATCCCAATTAACTCCAAAATTAACATATATTTCCATCTTAATCCCTCCCCAAATCCTCCCCTTTCTCTCCAAAATGTTCCCCCGATGGCTGAAATCACCAAAAACAAACACTCCGAAATCACCTTCCCATTTCTCTTTCACTTCATTCAAAGACATCAACACTATCCTCAAAGAGGACGAGACCTTCCGCTCCTACCCCTCCGTTTTCCACCGCTTCAAGCTCTCCACCTCCCTCCTCCGCTCCTCATCAGCGAAGGCGGCGACAAACGGCCACCACTCCGATCACCGCATCGTGCTTTTCTTCACCAGCCTCCGCATCGTCCGCAAGACGTTTGAGGACTGCAAGACCGTCAGATCGATCCTGCGTGGATACGGCGCGCCGGTCGACGAGCGAGATTTGTCGTTGGACTCGGATTCCGTGGAGGAGTTGCAGGGGATCATCGGGCGTAACGAAATGAAGAGGTTACGTTACCGTTGGTTTTTATCGGCGGGAAATACATCGGTGGGGGCGAGGAAATCAAACGGTTACATGAGTGTGGGGAACTGAAGAATCTGATTGGCTAGCCACCTATTGCTGTGGGGTCCAATGTCTGTGATGTATGTGGAGGGCTGAGATTTGTTCTGTGCCGTGAGTGTAATGGTAGCCATAAGATCTATTTTGAAAAATCTGGGTTTCGAAGTTGTAACGAGTGTAACGTTAACGGTCTCGTTAGGTACCCGTCTTGCAGCACCGGTCACCGTCGAATGTCCTACTCTTTTTCTTAGCTTAAACGTAAATAAAGAAATCAAATTAATAAAACAAAAACACAGGTTTTTGTTTTTTTAATCCATGTGTTCTTTTTTAAGGGTTATAGATTTGTTGATTGATATTTGACGAAGTTATTAAGGGTATTTATATTATTTTATCTTGTGTTGATTCGAATTTTAATATTTATTTTTGAAAGGTAAAAACTTCAGAATCCAGATATATTTGGTATGACTCAATATGGTATTATGAATAATATTAATTCTCATATTTATTTCAAGGGAAAAAAAGGAAATGGTAACAACTTGCCATATTGTCAAAAATTTGTCAAATAAGGATTTTAATTTGGACTAAATCGATTTGAATTTGTCGGAATTCTTATTTAATAGTAAAAATATGTTTTTTAAAAAATAATTATTGTAAAAATATTACTTAAAAGAGATTTTTAATATGCTGTGTAAAATTTATTTTTATATTACAAATCCTAAATTCCTAAACCTAATACCTATAACCTAAACCCCAAACCCTAATATCTAAATTATAAATACTAACTTTAAATTCTAAACCATAAACCCTAAATCTCTAAATTTTAAACCCTAAACTACAACTCTAACCCTTAAAAATAAAAGACTCGTGTAAACTTTAGTTCACACTGCACGCGTATTAAAAGTTTTCTTTTTTATTATTACAAATGAACAATTATTCAATGGTTCGGACCAGTTTAAAGGAAGAAGGTATTACTCTTCAAATACTAATTTTTTAGCCGTTCATACAAAAACTTAACAATATTAAACAAGAAACTATTATATGTGAAAAATAGTTAAAATAAGATGCAAAGATGAGACAATGAGAAATGTAAGGTAAATATAATACCAATATATGAATTTAAAAAAAATAACACGATTTATTAACAAATCAAAAAATATATATACGCGATTTGTCTAAAAAAAGTCTACATAACTCATTGCATTTGAACGCTAAAAATTAAAATCTAAACTTTTTTCTTATATTATGTTGTGATTATATAATAATATTTATTCTTAACTCTTAATCCTTTAAAAAGATACATTACGCTGACAAGATGCTCGAATTTGAATATCTTAAGAACAACAACGTTCTCTTTTCCACTATGACTATTAAATTAAACTCTTAAACTTTAAACTAAGTTTATAAACCTTAAAATAAACAAATGTATATAAATTTTAATTTATACATTTTACATTATATGTATCAAAAAATTAAGAGTATGTTGGGTCATATGTGAATTCCAAAACAAAATTGGAAGTTTGGGTTCTCAGATTCTCCATTATTTCAAATTGGAATCTCCTTGTTCGTCTTCCATTTTACTCCTCTTTGGAACAATGGCAATTAATTTTTATTAAAAAATAATTAAAGATATTACAAATACAACGCGTGCGCACACACAAAAAAGAAAATAAAGGCTATGTCCATAAAAAATTAATATAAAAATAAAATATAAAACTCAAAAGTGTAAAAAGAAGCAAACTCTTTCATTGAGATTGGCGCACATCGTAAAATAACTCAGAAACCTTAGTGAATTTCCTTTCTCTATACTAGCGGGATGTTTTACGAGGTGAAAAAAAGAGTGGTGAGCAAACCAAACAAGCATGCAGATTATTCCGTTATACAGTTCTGATTACATCGGCAAACAACCACTAAAGGGGATCAAACTTTCGATGAACATCGATAAACCCAAATAAGAAAACAAGTGTCGTGAAGATCTATGTATGAGCATCAAACGACTGCTATGGTATGCAAAAATCGTGTCAAACGACAGAGGAAACGTACCACAAAAGCAAAAAAACGTGTCATAAAAGCAAAGGAAAAATGTGCCACAAGAGTATAGATTCTTATTAAAAACTGAGAAAATGCAAGAAAACAAAAATATGATATAAAAAAGTAAGAAAAATAATGAACATTAAGAAAAATAATAAACATTAACTGACAATAATCATCACTAAAATCGATGTCGTTGTCGGTAAAAAAAACTGCTACTAGAGAGAAAAGGTGCTAGTATAATACAATTCTCGTATGTATCACAAATATAGTAAAATACAATTCTCTTACTCATTCCATTATTATCACCTCAACATACTAATCAATCTATTCAATGTGTAATATATATACATTAACGTCATGGTATGATGATATATTTTTTATTTTCAATTTTCATAATTAATAATTGGCTTCAATTTTATATAAATAAATATGATGGAATACGAGTTACAAAAGAATGAAGCAAAGTTTAGCATTAATGGACTTTTCAAATGACAAAATCTGTTGTTGATTTAGTACGAAAAGAAACTTTCAAAAAATACATATATTAAAAAATAACAAAGTTTTAGGTGGCTTATCATTTTTATTTGATTATATACAGTAGGATTCAATCATATAATGTAATTTTTTTTAGTTTTATAATGATTTTAGATTATTAGATTAACATATAGATACAAGCAATAAAAATGTAGCTTCTATTATATCGTGTTCTTTATCTCTTAGTTTTGCTTCTAGTTTTGTAGTTTCTTAATATCATTATATTAAGGTGCGCAGGGACGAAGTCAAAATTTGGAAAATGTAGGAGTAAAACATAAAATTTGAAAGGTAGAGACAAGTTCATAATTATTCTAATTTTTTTAAAAATATATAAAGAATCAAAGGTAAAAAGATTTCTCATGTCTGGGGGCAGTAGCTCGTCCTATTTGTTAGAACCAAAGCATACCCAAAACATAACTGGTATAAAAACTAACCCAAGATCTGTCATGTCAAATTATCAAGAACAATAAGCTGAATAAACTGAATGCAGAAGCATACATGAATTTATTGATGGACTGAAAACTTTGAATCTTGATGTTGAAATCCCAAATCTTTGGTATTGATCTTTCAAGAAGATAGATTATCTCTTGACGTAAAACTCTCTAACGGGGAAGGAGAGAAAAACAAGTTAACCTATTTTTTGGAGGCCGCTGCCTCTTTATATACTTGATTATTAAATCAACTATTAAATATTTATAACTCTGCCCCTTATTGAATTATAAATATATCTTATATTATCTACACTTTTATTTTCATGACACTTTAATACCTATGACACATCTAACATAATGGTCACTTGATTTTGTGTCATACTTTATAATAGCATCATATATTTTACGTAGGTGCCTACAATTGAGGATTTTAATCCAACAATCTTCCAGTTGGGAAATATATGTTTCCTGATAAATGTTCAACCTTATGAGCTCAAAAATTTGCTATTATATAATAGGTATTTTATAACAATCTCGTCCATCAACTATACTCATATAGGATCAAAGCAGTCTTTTCCATATCAATCATGACTAGACCCATCAATGGTCACATATACAAATATAGTCAAATGACAAAAATCAATCATGGATGCGTAGCATGGAAAATTACATGAAGTGTGAACCGAACATGCCTATTTCCAATTGGTCCTCATAAACTTTAGTGAGATCAAACTTTACTGAATTCAGAGTGTGCATAAACCAAAAGAACTTTATTTCTGCAAAAAATAATCTTAAAATAAATTTAAATTGAAGTAACCGAAATTGTATCTAAAACGAATGAGCATTTTTTCAAAATTACAAATTCCTACTAAAACTGAATATCTTCAAATAATATAACACCCACATGAGTAGTGTGCTCATGAAAGACCTAGGGTGATAGTTTCTTAATAAGCGTGCAATTATGGAGTTTGTACCAACATGGTTTATATACACACAACCACTCTAGATTTTATTTAACAATTATGAACTAAATATTTATGTGCTTCAATTTTGAAGTGCTCCTATTGTTTATAGAATAAATGAATGCATATTTATAGTCCATGTGACAAAATTCTTTTGCATCAATATTCTAATAGAATCGAAGTCTATAAACTTGATGATCTATAACTTACCAGAACTCCAATATGTGAGCATGTAATTTTTGTTCTCTAAAGATATCTCGTAACCCTATTGGCTTCTATCCAATGGTTCATACTAGAATTGCTTAAATATATGTCTAACATTCCAACAATGTACACAATATCCGAACACATACATACTTGAGCATAAATTAGATTCTCAATAGCTTATGTATATGAAATCTTTTGTATTTTTTATATAATTTAAAGGTTACTTTTAGGGCATTGAGTAATACTAAATTTGTCTTCTTTAGCAATATGAGTATCACTTGGTTTACTCCCACTGAACTTGTAATGTATACAATCATCAACCAAATTTATCTGAAAATCGAACGATATAATTACTTGGTGAAATTCATAATACCATTGTTGAGAGAAATAATCAAGCCTATAGATGAATTTCCTTAATTTGCATATCACTGACTTTTATCATCAAACACAAATTTTCTAATTGCACCGTATAAATTATTTTATCAATGTTGCTATTGAAAAACACATTCTTAACATTCATCTAATATAACTCAAAGATTAAAATAAGTAACAAGTGTCATGATTACTTTGAAAGAGTCTTTCAATGAAACCAGAGAGAAAGTCTCTACAATATCAATATCTTCTTTTAGAGTATATCCTTTAGATACAAGACGTGCCTTATACTTATTCACATTACCATTTTCATCCATATTGATTTTAAATATCCATTTACAACCAATTGGTTTGCACATTAAGGTAATGAGACAAGATCCTAAATTTTTTGCCTTGTATAAAATTATATTATTTTTGTGTGACATCAATCCACTTTTGAGAGTTAGAACTTTTTATGGCTTGATAAAAAATGATTGGATCATTTTTTTTATTTCATTCTTATCCTTATTTTCTTGAAGAAATATAATATAATAATCTGGAATAATATCTCTTTTTCCTCTCGTGGAATTCTTTAATGACACTTGTTTTTGAGGTTGTTGAGTTTGTTCTTTTGAAACAATTACCTTACCTTGAATGAGAGTTGTTCAACATTGCAACATTGTCTTGTTGAGGTTCTATGTTCACTTCTTAATCAATGATAGGTATAAAAATCTAAACATCGTCAAAAGTGATAGTAGAAATTAAATTATAATCAAATTTCTCCTCAATAGAAATGTATATAACCTTATTTCTCCCTTCAAACTCAACATCCTAAAAATGTTTATACATATCTCCTTAAAATAATCATAATTGTGGGATCATAAAATTTACAGCCCATAGATCACTCATAATAATCGAAGTAGTTGCTCACTTTTGAAGTTTAATTTCTTTACATATGTCCTAACTTATTACAAAAGAATCAACCATTTGTAACTTATTGTTGTTTTTTTTGTAAGTTGGACTCTTAACAACTTTATTCTAATATTTTTTATTGCCCTTATTATTAGAGACACTAACTAAATAAGCACTAACCAAATGATTACTTTTGCACTTATAATGCTTTAACCTTTCTTCTCTTGAACACAATGAGAAATGAGCCTATTTAGAGTCTATTTCTCCCTTTTGGCAGTTGTAACTAATTGGTTAAACTGTATAGAAAGCGGTGCCTAAACCATAAGAACTAATAATTGTTAGAAAGTTCAATCTTCTGTATCTTAAGTTTTGAAGCAATATTAAACATTTTCATAATGTACTCCCTCACATTTTCTTAACCCTTACACTTCATAGACATCAAAGAATGCATAAGTGATGTCATTTTAACCTTAATGTTTTGGGTAAAACATTTCCTAATTTCGTCAAGGAAACTCTTAGTATGCGTAATCTCTTTAGATTTTTGCTCCTAAAGACATCTAGAATGTTATGTTTTATGATCATTAAACTCATGCGATTTGAACGACCTCATCTCTCAGAATACCTTTTATGTGTGCTTACCTCAGTGAGAGATGCAAGTTGTTATTTCCTTAGTGCAAAGTCTATGTTCATACAACCACCAAATACAATATGTAAGTGCCTTTTCTATTCCTTAAAATTAGTTTCACTAAACATGAGTGTAGAATGCTTATTAACAGATATTGTGACGGAAAAAGATAAATAACCTAAATATAGAATAAAAATAAATAAAATAAAAACATGCTTACATTCATAAATAAACAAATAAATCAAAATAATGGCTAGTTCCTCTCAAGATACCAAGCACAACATTAATATTAAGTCTTTGGACAATAATATTAATTGTAAGCAGTACTCTTGTTGTAGCAATCAAACATTGACAATAAACTATGTCAAACAATAGATTAATCTTTGGACTAACGTATTGCTCAATAAAATACTAACAATTGTCACACATTTATTGCCGCAGTTATCGTTGTAATTTTGCCATATATTAACTTTCCTTTGGGTCAATTAATAAACACATGAATTACAAAAACCCATAGATATCTTGATATTTTAAATAAATTAATCTACACAGAAGCGGTCACTTTGGTGACATTACGTTTCAATTAATCCATTAAAATATTAGGCATCTGAAGCTAAAATATGAATTTATTTATTTCAAAATATTTGTTTTAATTTTATCTTTCAATCAAACTAAAAGACAACCATAATTAATCAACTTGAAATTAAAAGACAACCTAAATCTTTGACTATTTCTTAAAAAATATCTTAAACCTTAAACATGCATTTAACAAAATCAAAGTCGAATTCAAAACATTCAATCTTTAACAAAAAATTAAAATTAGAAGTATCATACAAATGAGTAATTCATATAATGATCACATAAAAACTTAAAATACCCATAATAACCTAACGATTAAAATTAAAAATTTTGATTAAACCAAATCGAATATACATCAATGCTAAATACATGTTCTATAATTCATAATGATAATGATATGTGATCAAAATCAAATACTAAAAGAAACAAAATAATGGTTCAAACCCAAATAACTTACTGTTACTTCAATTATGAATCTAGAATTTTTTTGGCATACTGTATAAGTAACTGAATATTAAGTTCAAATTCATCTCATGACACAAAAAATACTGAATCGGTTATTAATGAGTATTTATAATGAAAAGAACAAAAAATATCCAACATTAATCTTTAACCCAAAAATCCTTAAATTGCACCAATGTGATTTTTTTAATCATAATTTATTTATTAAACGAGTTAATAAATACTAATACAAAACTGTTATGCCAAAACAGAACTATCAACCATATCGATTTAGAGCATCAAACAAAACATTATATAATACGAAACCCAAACAAACATATATTAATATATGAAACTCCGATTAAGAAGCAAAAGCCCGAAACAAAAGTGAAAGCTGTGTGTTGCCAAGGCATGTGCATGACTGACTTCAAAAACCTCCAAATTTCCTCAAAGCATTGGGTTTTATTAGTAAGGCTTAAATGTAAAATAAGTGGCAGAAGTATATTATTTTTGTACTTTATGTGTTTAAATTATTTTTTTTTTGTAAAAATAGGTGCTTACAGTTTTAAAAGTTATAATTTTAAGTACCTAGCTGTTAACTACCGTTAAAAAATTTGTTAACCAATACAAAATTGACACATGTCATTTTTAATCTTTAAATTATTTTTTAATAATTTAAAATTTTACAAAAAAATCTTGAAATTCTAAATTTTTTTAAAATAGTCCACAAATCCCTAAATCCTAAAATCCTCACCGTTGCCGGCACCTTTCGGTCGCCGGACCTAGCCGACCATTGCCCCTTACTCGTTGTTGCCGAAAACTGGTGAACGATGTGCCAACCGAATATTGAACGTCGAACGTAAAATAACCGTTCGATTGACATACCGTTCGTCGATTTTCGGTGATGACGAGTTGGGGGAAATGGCTGGCTGGGTCTGGCGATCGAACGAGTGTGGCTGGCGGCAGCGATGATGATTTGGGGATTTAAGATTTAGAGATTTAGGGACTGATTTGAACTATTTTTGTAAATTTTGGGATTTAAAAAATAAATTTTAAAGTTTTTTTTTCAAAAATAATTTAAAAAAATCAATATTCATGCCACGTGTCGCGTTTTAAATAGATAACGGTTTTTTAAACAGCCGGACACCTAAAATTATAACTTTTGAAATTTTAGGCACCTATTTTTACAAAAAAATACTTTAGGCACCTACAATTTAAAAATAGTATACTTTAATCACTTATTTTTTATTTAAGTCTATTAGTAATATTATGTTATGCGTAGAAACGGAAAATCCCTAAATTTTTTTAATCTATATTATCATAAAAGTTGGCCTTCTTGAAAAAATAAAAACTGAAAATTTCAGCATAATTTCTTAACCGAAACAGGAGATCAAGATATCAAAATCATAAGACCATATGAATGAATCAATCCAAAAAACAATAGCAAACTGATTTATTCTCAATGATTCAACGTGATGAGGCTCCGATGCCACTTGTTAGAACCAAAGCATATCCAAAATATAACTTCTATAAAAACTAACCCAAGATCTATAATGTCAAATCATCAAGAACAATAAGCCGAATAAACTGAATGCGGAAACGTACATGAATTCATTGATGGACTGAAAACTTTAATTCTTGATGTTAAAATCCCAAATCTTTAGTATTGATCTTCCACGAATATAGGTTATCTCTTGACGTAAAACTCTCTGACTGAGAAGGAGAGAAAAATAAGTTAACCTATTTTTTGGAACCACTACCTCTTTATATACTTAATTATTAAATCAACTATTAAATATTTATAACTATGCCCCTCATTTAATTATAAATATATCTTATGGTATCTACACTTTTATTTCCATGTCATTTTAATACCCATGACATGCATAACATAATTGGTCACTTAATTTTGTATCATACTTTATAATATCATCATACATTTTACATATGTGCCCACAATTACAAATTTTAACCCAACACTATTAGCTAAGTACCTCCGTCCATTAAACTGCGGATGAAGGTGATATTTTAAGAAATAAATAAATATATATTATTTCACCAAATTTGAGAAATGATAAAGCATTAATTTTCATTGTTTGCATTTAGAAATACCATTAAAAACAATTAATAGTTTTTTTGTTAATTTTATGGAATGATCAACCATAACACTAACATTATTGGAAAATATTTACACTAAAATTGCCTAAAAGATATTGTACAAAGAATTGTCTACCAATTCCAATCAAGTCAGTAAGAAGAAACATCAAAGAAAGTCACTCAACTCGACATATTAATAAATAATAATTTCATTTTTATATAAAAAACCATTAAATCAAGTATCCGCCTTACCCGCTTCCCAGAAAATACCTAAAACGTCTCAGTCAACGATTGCCACCTTTTTTATCTTTTGTATAAAATTTGATTAAAATATGGAATCGAATAAATTAAAATAATAAATAAAATTTTTTATTTTGACGAGTCTCATCTCTTACCGCACTCAAACAAACTATTTTAAAAAGGATTATTATCTTATATATTATGCTGACAGTAAAATGTAAATTAATTTGTTCGTAAAATATGTATATTGTTAAAGAGTTAAGAATATGTATGAAAATATATTATTTTATAATCACTTATAGATTATTTAAAAAAAGTTTATACAAGCAGAGTTATTTAGGTGTTTAGGGTTTAAAGATTGGAGATTTAGATTGTAGGGTCTAGAATTTAAGATTTTTAGTCAGAATTTAAGGTTTAAGAGTTAGAAATTTAATTTTGTTGACTTAAAAATAAGCATACTTGTAAATTTTTTTTACACTAATCATTTATTAAATATTCACCCTTTTAAAAATACTCAAAATTAAATCTAAAATATAATATCAATGAGGATTAAAACAAGTTTTTTTAATCCGTATATAACATGTTTAATTGAATCAATGATTACTTTCAAACTGTGTTAAATAACTTTAAGTTATATGATAAAATAAGCTTTTTAATTTTAAATTTATTTTCACTAACATAACTTATTTTCTCTATTTTAAGTAACAAAATACGTTATAATAGAATATATATATATTATAAAAACTCAGTATAAATTTCAACACTATATTTTATGAAAATTGAAAAAAAAAAATATTACTTTTACTTTTATTTTTCAAAATTTAATCTTCGTACTGTAATCACTCATTTTCACTTGTAAATATATTAATATTGCATGTATATTTATTATATGAATGTTACTAATATAAGGTGGTGTGTGCATGTATAAGCTATGTATACGTATTAGGGGTATATGTATGTCGCGTATGTATCTAGAGTATGAGCGTATTTGATTAATATATAAATGTTATGTTAATTATATGTATGGTTGTACGTACGTATACTAGAATATTATATTAGTTAATGATTGTATAATATAAGTAGACATTTTCGTATATACATGTATTGCTGTTATTATTAATATTATTGGGCTGGTAAAATGAAAAATTAAATATATATTAAACCCAAATAAATAGGAAGTCCAAGTCCAATTACAAGTTCAATTACAAGGCCCGTTTGGCCCAAATCAATCCTATTTAATTACAATGTGCGGGGATCAGGGGGCGTTGGATCAAGATCTGATCCAACGCCACGATGCAATGGAAGTCAAAAATATCGCCAGCGCGCTGCTCCACACGTATGGACCGCTCGAGTGCCACGCCACGCGCGCGCTTTAATATCCCACGCCGCGTAAGATCCACGCGCGTTACGACTCCTCATTGCGGAGCTCCACGTAGCGAAATCTCAAGCCGCCTCATCGATCGAGGCTTCATCCAGCCGATCGTTCTTCAAGCCATCTCGACCGTTAGATCGATCGATCTAACGGCCGAAACGCGCCGTCGCCTCTGCGCGAAATGACCACACCGCCACCACGCGCCGATATTCATCCCCCCCGCTTGATTATGCCAAAGACAACAAGCAAAATGTCAGATCTGAAAAAGAAGATGCAACTTGCAACCAAAAAAGAGAGGCAATAATATATATGAAACGGGGCTGTTGTAACGGGGATCAGCTAGCGAAAAATTATTAGCGAAAAAAGAGGAGCAAAAAAAAAGAGAGTAGTAACAAAAAAGAGAACAGAGATCTTGAAAGACCAAAAATTTGTAACCAGTCGAGATAATCAAAAAAGGGGTCCATTGGTAAACACTTGTCTCTTTTTCTTACTTATTTCTTTACATGCATATACGAAATAGAAATAAAAAAAAACAGAAACAAAAAAAGAAGTAGTCTTACCGGCGTTGTCTGTGGGTCTTCCTTCTCTCGGTGACAAATTTTTCGGCTTCTCAAGCCAGATCTGGTGAACTAAAGGGAAGAGAAGACCCTTCGTAGTTGTGTTTTGGTCTAAAAAATATTTTTTTTAGGTTCGTATTTCTTAGATCTAGGGTAAAAAAAAGGGTATCCTCTGAATCCAACCACAGATTCGTATTGAGGACGACAAGGGGGTTGTTTTGGTGTATTTTGGAAGCTCGCCGGCGCCGGTTAGCGGTGGCCGGCGGCGGAGAATACGGCGGCCGGCCGCCGGATTCTGCGTTTCTCAAGAACATTTGAGAGAAAACGAAGAACAGGGGATTCTTACAAAAACCAGAAAAATGAAACGAATGACCAAAATCTGATTTCGGCCTAAAAAGGGGGTTTTTATAGTTGTTTTTATTTTGCTAAATGGGTAAATTACACACTTAATCCCACCGCGTTTTCAATATTTTCATTTTTGTCTTACCGCACGGTATAATCACAATCCCAGTCCCCCTGATGTTTCAAAAGGTTACAATTTCGTCCCTAAATTACACCGAATCAGTTTCTAAATGGTAAAATTACGTCCTAAATCATCCCGCGTTTTTGAATTTTTCACTTTGGGTCTGCCCCTTGGTCTAATTACGATTCTGGTCCTTTTAGGTTTTGTTTGTTTCGCAATTTCGTCCCCAAATTACATATTATTGTTCTTAAATTTACACTTACCGACTTTTGTTTTTTCTTTCATTTCAGTCCTATTTTCTTTGTAAATATTATTGTTCGTATTATAATCGTATATGTTGATATTATTTTATTTCATGTCCCTCGTATATGACTCGTATTTTATGTTTGCATATATATGTGTTAAGTATGATATTCATGTTTTTTTTTCTGATTTTTCGTATTAAAGCATGTTATGTTCTAGTTAATTCGTAAAAAGTATGTTTTGCATTTTTGTACGTATTGCACGTTTCCTTGGCTTTTAGGTTACGTGTTAATGTGTTTTCTTTCACGTATAATATATTGTTCATATATGTTAAAATATATTTTATTAATAGCATGTATATTTTTAATATTTGTTCGTCTACATATAACTTAATTATTCCTGTATTGTTGTTCTAATTTGTTAAAGTTTTTTTTTTATTTATCATCTAGAATAATATATATTATGCATGTTTTAATCTAGTATATCATTTATTAGATTAGTATTTTATTATGTGAATATTCACTGTCTTCAAGTTATCTGTTATATTTTATATTTTCGCCACTGAGATTGCATATCGAGATATAACTTGTTAATGCGGAGTCCTTTTATCCGAGCATAAACGGGGCCAGTATCAAGCGTAGTGATAGTGGTTGGGCGTTTATTCTCGGGTAACGGGACCCTTAAAATACATTCGCAATTATGACCGAAATTTAAAATAATCGTCACTTTAATCCGGAAAATCCAATATTAATGAAGCGGTAATTATTAAAGTACCAATTTTGGGCGGTGTGGGGGTGCTAATCCTTCCCCATCCGTAATCGACTCCCGAACCCTGTCTTTTTGAATCTCTGGTTTTATGGTGTCCGGCCTACCTAAGTGGCCGGTGGCGACTCCATTTTTATAAGGTTTTTGTAAACCCCACGGAATAAATATTTTATATCCAAACACCTTTCAAACACACCCTTCAAAAATCCTCGTTTTTAATTAGCGATGATGAAAAAAAAGACATCGCTACAGATGGCGACTCCGCTGGGGACATTTTTGTTTTTTCGAAAAAAAAACAAATGAGAGTCAAGCTTTTAAAATAATTACCGCTTTACTAATATTGGAAGTTTCGGATTAAAGTGACTATTAAATTAACATTCGGTCATAATTGCGCCTTTATTTTAACGCATTTAAAATATGGCATATAAACCCGTCTTTTAAGTGGGGGGAAAACGCTAATGCTTTCGTGGAGATATCGTTCTCCCGTATGGGCCTAGCAAGTACCTTCGGGGCTCGAGTACCTTATGCTTTCGTAAGGATATCGTTCCTTCGTACGGGCATAAGCGAATGGGTCCCCCTGAATTGAACCCGTTGAAAGGAGCCTATAATGGGTGATGATCGGGGGCCTTGCTACCCTTAGTAGGGGACAGCAAGGACAATTCGGGTACCTCCTAGCACCAACACTGCATGTAGAGAACATAGAAACCTACCCTGTTAGAGCCATGCGGATAACCTTAGGTTTTAGACGGGATAAATAGGGTTGTTTTGTGTGTTTATTTCTGTTTAGTTTTGTCATTTTATTTATATATTTATCAATTTTATCTGGTACTGACTTGTTTTCTTTCCACTTTTGTTCTTTTTCTCATACATCATTGCATTTGCATCCCATAAAGGTACTGGATCAAGTGGTTTGCCTGATTAGAAAGTCTTTCACCATGGAAAAAAGGTGTCTTAGGAAAGAAGAGCTTAATTTGTCAGTCAGACATTGGTCAGAGGTCAACCAGAAAATCCAAGGGGACATCGCTAAACGAACGCGTAATAGCTGGATACACCTATGTGAGTCTCCAACAGAACGACTTGTGGGATCTTCAAAGCATTTGGGAAAGATGGGACCGAAGACTACAAGACTTGTTCTGCAATAGTTATGGCGACATCGCACAGCTGTTATATGTTCGGATTAACCAGCCCCTACTCCGAGCTATAGTCCAGTTCTGGAATCCGGCTTTTTGCTGCTTCACTTTCAATGGGCAGGACATGATGCCTACGGTAGAAGAGTACACCGCTTTACTTAACCAGAAAAATATTCGGGAAGATTGGATCTACGCGAAGCCTCAGAGGAATCGAATTACACTCGCTAAACTCAAAACCTTTGCGGAATGAGTGACGAGTGGGTTAGTGGCCTCCTTCAAATCCGAGGAGATAATACGATCTTTGCATGGGAAAGTATTCGGGACATCATATCGACACATCCGCACGAGGCAAAGAAAATGGACCTATTCGCTTTAGGAATATATGGCTTGGTGATCTTTCCCAGTACTCGGGAACATTGACATAGCCATTCGGATTTGTTTGAGCGAGTGAAACGGAAAGCAAACCCGTACTAGCAATCTTGGTCGAGACTTTCATTTCCTTAAACGCTAGCCGGAAACATGAAGAAGGACGCGTTTTAGGGCTGCGCCGCAGCTATTACAAGTATGGATCCGAGTCACATGTGGAAGACGCCGACGCTGGTCCCGCCGGGATATCCTTCCAAGGTTTATCGCTTTTACGAGAATACTTAGCAAAGGAATGGTAAGAAGATTTGAAAACAAAAATGTGGACCAATTTCTTCAGGAACATTCAAGATGAAGACATAGCATGGAGGGTCCCATGGCTCGGTAAAGTTAATTATTTTCTATACTGATTGTGGTGACTTCAACCGGGTGATGATGTTAGGATTACATGGAGGGATCGCTTGTGCTCCACTTTTAGTGTCTCGGCAGTTCGGATCACGACAGTTCATTCCCAATACCGCGGATTAAGCCAAACTGAATTTCTTTTCAAAAGAGAGTTCAAAGGAAAAATTCAGACCATCATGAGGGCACAGGATCATTGTTATCGGATCGGGGTGGAAGGAGATACCGAGCACATGACTACCCCAGATTACGATCTTTGGAGACGTTTGAGGGTTAATAATGTGATTCCCGAATCGATCAAGGACCAACAAAGTCACCAAAGAGCTTACAAGGGTGGTACCGTCCGGCCGATATCTTAAGGAGTGAACTCGAGGAAGTTAAAAAGAAAATGGACATCCAATAGACCCAACATGCGAGCGAGCTCTATAAAGCAAGCTTAGAAGTTGACGAGGGGGATGGGATCATTAGGCAACTGAAGAAATTAAATGCAGATTTGAATGACAAGAATACTCTTTATCAAAAAGATGCCCTCCTATTACAGGCAAAAATACAAAAGGTCGGCCGGAGTCAGTTCATAGCTGTGGAAAGAGAAAGAATGAACGGCATCCGTTTGGTGGAAGAAGAACGAGAAATTAACAAAAGAGCGATCGAGAAAGAGATTGAAAGCTATCGTTTGGCTATGGAGGAAGAAAAACGGTCCGCCAAGAAGGCCATTGATCAAGAGAAAGAAAGATTCAGACAAGAAATCAGCAAGGGAAAACAGGCTATTCATCATGAGAGAGAAAGTGTCGCCGCATGGAAAAGAAAATCCGTAAGTAGTCGAAATAGACTGTTAGAGATACAGAAACTGTACGATGACACTGTTCAAAAATTGGGGCAAAGCCAAAGTCAAAATGATGAATTAAAAGAAAAGGTAGCGGAAGTCGAACATTCACTTCGAATGTACTGCCACAGGAATAATTTCGCTGAGCTGCAAGAAAGAGAACGCGATGTGGGTGTGTTACAAGCACGGATTGGGTCCCTCGAAGCAATCGTGGAGGATTACAAGGAAATAATTAATGTGTTCGAGGAAGCTGCAGCCGGAGGGGACACATATTGGCAGAAGAGATTACGCGACGCTACTCGAATGGTACAGGACAGAGACCAGTACTACGTAAACCTAATGGTGGACATACAACGAGTCGCCAGACATGTAAATAATTTAGCTATCGAGGCTGAGACACTCCGACCTTTTACAGCCCCGGGAATGGAAGAAGCTCCTAGGTTCCTCAAGCTGCTCAAGGCAATTGGAAAGTTAGGAGATAGAGCTAGAGTCTATCTATAGGACTCTGTGTTATAATTAGATCTTTTGTACTAGGGATCTTTACTTTGTAACACGAATTTTGTTGTAATCAAGACCCTTTAATTCCCGTGGAAGTAATTCAAAAGGGTGATTACCAGCGGAATCAGTACCTTGTCTGCATGCATTCTTGCATTTGCATCATAACATTTGCATCAGTGTACATGCATTTATTTTTACAACCATATTAACAATATGAATATTGTGGCATTGTATGTAGTTAACCCGCAATCATTCATCACCTATACTTTACCCGGCTACAAAGAAAGCTCATGGAAGAAAGAATATTCAGTCTAGAAAGAGGGCAAAGAGAGCTAGAGACAAGGCTTGAAGAGGCCCAGAGAAGCCTTAGTGATCAGATTGCGCAGTCACAAACATCTATAGTTTCTGACATAACCGCATTACTGGCAAGAAGTCTTGGAAAACGAGTAGAAGGAGAAAATGTTCAAGAACCGGAAGGTACCCCGGCTCACTTCAAGGTTCAACCAACGGCACCAAACCAGGCTAGGAAGGTGTATATTGACCCTGCAGGAATGTCTTCCAGCTTTCAAATAGGGGCACCTGAGACTCAACCCCTCGATACTAAAGCACTTTATGAGGAAGAAGTGCCGGACCTGAATATGGTCGAAAGAATTAGGAATGAGGTAGAGAAAAAATGGGAAGAAAGATTTCGCCTCATGGAAGAAAAATTTAAAGCGTTACAATCAAATGAAGAATCAGGAAACGACGCTAGCGACCTAAGTCTGGTGTCTGATCTTGTCTTGCCGCCAAAATTCAAAACGCCAGAGTTCGATAAATATGACGGAACCACATGTCCTTCTGCACACATAACGATGTATTGTAGAAAAATGGCGGCTTACCATAAAGATGAAAAGTCACGATCCATTGTTTCGGGATAGTCTAATCGAGCGGCGTTACGTTGGTATACTCGTTAAGCAAAGCAAATGTCAAGACATGGAAAGATTTGTCTAAAGCATTTTCCGAGCAATACAAACATAAATGTACATGATCCCTAGCGTAATCATGTTAGAAAATATGGGGCAAAAGTCCAATGAAAGCTCGCGACAATATGCCCGAGTGGAGAGAAGTGGCCGCCCAAATCCAGCCACCTATCCCGAGCATGAAATCACGCCATTATTTGTCAATACTCTGAAAGGGGCACTCTTTGACCGCCTCATTAATAACACAACACAAGTGTTTCGCCGACTTAATCAGATCGAGAGTCTCTCGAATCGCAATCAAGAGCGGCGAGAATAGATGGTGGGGAAAGGTCTCAAAGTATAACAAGAGAAATGAAGTAAACACCACCAGCACCTATACCGCCCGAAAAAACTCACAGTCTCACACAGCCACAAGCACTGTGGGAAAAACACAAAATTTGAATCAAAGAGATGAGAGAGTCACCGAGAAGGATAAAGAGAGGAGAACTTTCACTCCCCTACCTGTTTCATACTCAGAGCTTTATTCCCAGTTGTATGAAGCAGACTTGGTCCGACCATACATCGTTAATCCTGTCAATCCACCCTTCCCGCCTTGGTACAATCCAAGTACACATTGCGACTATCACGGTGGTACCCCTGGACATCCCACTGAGAACTGTCTTGCCTTCAAAAAGCTTGTACAGAACTTAATCGATTCTGGGATATTGAAGTTTGAAGAGCCAAGTGTAGCCAACAACCCGCTGCCCAATCATGGGAGCAGAGGAGTTAATGTCATAGAAGAATGCTTTACCAGGAGGATAAAGGATGACGTGTCAGAAATCAAGTCTCCTTTACGGTGGGTATTTCAACAATTATGCATGGCTCGTGTGATCAACAAAGGCATGATAATAAGACAGAAGGAATGTGGAAAGTATTGCGAATTCCATCAGACCGAAGCGCATGATATCCAAGAATGTGAAGAGTTCAAGAAATTGGTGCAAAAGTTGATGAATGAAAAACAAATTGAATTCTTTGAGGAACCCATGGGGAAGGGATCAGACGTACACATGACAGATAGCCCCAAAGTTAGATACGGGAATGATAGACCTTTTATCATCTCTCCCAGGACAGGAAATGCAGGTGTCTCCCAAGGGGAAACCAGCAAGATAAATCCCAAGATCGTCATTTCAGCACCATCTCCATTCCCATTCAAAGACATGCGACAAATTCCCTGGAATTATGCCGCGAATGTGACCATGCCAGAAAAATCAGAACACGAACAGGTAAAAGAGCCTACGCTGGAAGACCAACAAAGCCAGAACGATGTGAACGTCGGTGAGGCAGGCCATTTCACAAGGAGCGGCCGATGTTATTCCTCCGAGGCTTTGAGAGCAGCTGAAAAAGATAGGGGGAAGAATACAACAGTTAGCCCTACGCAGATATTTGGAGAAGAACCTCCCCAAAAGATAAATGAACCGGTAACTGAGGCCCAGGCCAAAGAATTTCTAAAGTTCTTGAGACATAGCGAGTACAGCGTAGTGGAACAACTACGGAAACAACCGGCCAGGATCACAGTGCTGGAATTACTCTTGAGTTCAGAGAAGCATCGGGAGACGCTATTGAAAGTGCTGAATCAAACTTTTGTGCCCCAGGACATTTCTGTAACAAACCTGGACAGGATAGTGGGGCATATTACTGCCTATAATCATATCACGTTCAGTGATGATGAGATCCCGGAGGGAGGAATGGGGTCTACCAAAGCCCTTAACATCACTACCCACTGCAAAGGGTGTGTATTACCAGGCGTACTGATCGACAACGGGTCAGCATTGAATGTCTTACCTATGGTAACCCTGCAAAAATTTCCAATAGATTGTTCGCACCTAAAGCCTTGCTACAACTCGGTAAGAGCCTTTGATTGTACGCAAAAAGGAACAATGAGGAAAATTGAGGTGCCCCTATTGATCGGACCAACTGAATATGAGATCGATTTTGTGGTGATGGACATAAAACCATCTTACAGCTGCTTATTGGGAAGACCGTGGATCCACTCCGCAGGAGTTGTCCCATCATCATTGCATCAGAAATTAAAATTTGTAGTTGAAGGTAAATTGGTCACCGTAGAAGCAGAACATGAATTTGTTGCTTCCGTGACATCAGACACACCCTACATTCAAAATGATGAAGATGCATGCAGAATGCTCGCTCCGAGCATTAGAACTAGTAAATGCCACATTCGTTTTGAGAAGGAAGCCGGATCCCTTACCTCAAAGTTATCTAATTGTACTAAGATGACCGTCGCGAAACTCGGGCCGAGGAGCCAAAATAGGAAAAAGGTCGGGAAAGAAATTACAAGGAAACCCGAGACCCAAGAATATGATAACCAAGAAAGATCGTTTTATCAGGTTACCAACCAAGTGTCCAATGTAAGAAAAAGAAGAATATAAGAGAAAGGAGGAGCAAAGAAAAGCCGGATCTAAAGGAGAAGACATTCCGTGGAGGTCGATGTCCTTTCCTAGTTTGAAAGCCATTTTCATCTCCTGAGGGTTTCTACCAAACAGTCAAGATATTGGAGAGGCAATGAAGAAAAATGATGAACTTAACCAGAAGAAATACTCAAGAAATCATTTGAGGGGATGTACGTCAACATGATAGCTGAAAAGGACCGAGGCAGCAAAATGTTGACCAACATCCGCCCTTGCCATCCCGGGGAAACACTCGATAACTGGAGCTGCATTGATCTACCTATAGTTTTTAGGAATAGATCAGAGTAATGCTCCGAATCAACCTTTTTTTTTGCCCATAGACAATGGGGATCTCTTGTATGGGGCACCTATGTTAACTTTTTGATTGAAATGAAAATATCCCTACTTTCTTAAAAATGACCAAAGTCTCATTTATTCCATTCATGCATTCTTCATATTCATTCCCTTCATGTAAAGCCGTCTCTTTCCCAATACAATTCATTCTCATTTAATGCAGGTCGCTCATGATTGACGATATGAATGATATCGGATCCAATCCTGGAGTAAATTTCGAATGCCCTGAGGTCTCGAGAGAAATTGAGGGAGGATATGATGAAATAGAAATTGAGGTCCCGGAAGAGTTAAAGAGAATGGTGGATGACAAAGAAAGGCAGATTATGCCCCACCAAGAGGAAACAGAAATTGTCAACTTGGGGACTGAAGAAGCGAGAAAAGAAATAAAAATAGGAACGACTATTTCCTCAAAAACCAAGCATGAACTGATAGCCCTACTTCAGGAATTCAAGGATGTCTTCGCCTGGACTTATCAAGATATGCCAGGATTGAACACCGACATAGTGGTACACAAATTGCCAACAAAATCGGAGTGCAAACCAGTACAGCAAAAACTTCGGAGAATGATGCCATAAATGTTGTTAAAGATCCGAGAAGAAGTGAAAAAACAATTTGATGCTGGATTCTTGGAGGTAGCCAAATACCCCGAATGGGTTGCAAACATTGTACCAGTACCAAAGAAAGACGGGAAAATTCGTATGTGTGTAGATTATAGGGATCTGAATCGAGCTAGCCCTAAAGACAACTTCCCTTTGCCACATATTGACACGCTGGTTGACAACACCGCATGACATTCATGGTTTTCCTTCATGGACGGCTTCTCAGGGTACAACCAGATAAAGATGGATCCTAACGACATGGAGAAAACCACATTCATAACCATGTGGGGCACTTTTTGTTATCAGGTGATGCCATTTGGACTAAAGAACGCAGGGGCAACATACCAAAGAGCAATGGTGACTCTCTTCCATGATATGATGCACAAAGAAATAGAAGTATACGTGGACGATATGATTGCCAAGTCTCGAACAGAGAAAGAGCACCTACAGAACTTGAGAAAACTATTCCAAAGACTACGGAAGTACCAACTGAGGCTCAATCCTGCCAAGTGTACCTTCGCCGTTACTTCTGGAAAACTCCTAGGGTTCGTAGTAAGCAGAAGAGGGATTGAGATTGATCCCGATAAAGTGAAAGCCATCCAGGACCTTTCACCTCCCCGCACGCAAAAGGAAGTCTGCGGTTTCCTGGGGAGGCTGAATTATATCTCTCGTTTCATTTCCCAATTAACCAATCAATGCGACCCGGTCTTCAGACTTCTTAGAAAAAATAATCCTGGCGTATGGGATGAAGAATGTCAAAAAGCCCTAGAAAAGATCAAAAGGTACCTGACAAATGCTCCAATTTTAGTCGCACCAGTACCTGGTCGACCACTAATTCTCTACTTAACGGTCTTCGAGAATTCAATGGGATGTGTACTGGGGCAACACGATGAGTCAAGAAAAAAGGAGCAAGCCATCTACTACTTAAGCAGAAAGTTCAATGATTGCGAAACACGGTACCCGCCAGTACAGAAGCTGTGTTGTGCTCTAGTTTGGGCTACCAAGCGGCTCAAACAGTACATGTTATACCATACTACCTGGTTAATATCCAAGCTAGACCCATTAAAGTTCTTAATGGAAGCGCCAGCACTAACGGGAAGGATGGCCCGATGGCGTATGCTCTTATCCGAATTCGACATCGTATATATTTAATCGAAAAGTCAGAAAGGGGAGCGCCGTAGCAGATTTCCGGCTAGTCGTGGTTTCGGATGACTATGAGGCATTGAACTTTAGTTTCCCGGACGAAGACTTGATGTGCATCACAACCGAAGAAGAGATTTCGGATGATATGTCATGGAAACTTTACTTGATGGAGCCTCCAATGCCCTCGGACATGGGATAGGGCAATGCTAATCTCACCCGAGGACGTATATTATCCTTTCACCAAAGAGATTGGAATTCTTCTGCACAAACAATATAGCTGAATACGAAGCTTGCATCATGGGACTAAACTCAGCCATCGAAAGAAAGGTTAAGGAACTTCGAGTGTTCGGAGATTCGTCCCTAGTCATTTACCAATTGTGCGGGGAGTGGAAAACCAGAGACCCAAAGTTGGTCAAATATCACGAATGGATCCAAGAGCTCGTCAAAGAGTTCGAAAAGGTCAGCTTCAATTACCTACCCCGAGAAGAAAATCAGATGGCAGATGCATTGGCAACCTTGGCGTCCATGTTTAAAACAAACACCGAGGCAGAAATGAAGCCCATTGAGATGCAAACGTTTGAAAAACCTGCTCATTGTTGTAATATACAGGAAGAGATTGACGGAAATCCATGGTACTATGACATCCTGCAATATGTCAAGCTTCAAAGTATCCGAAAGGGCAAACGACAATGACAGAAAAGCGCTCAAAAATGGCAACAAAATATATCCTAGATGGGGAAATCCTATATAGGAGAAGTCATGATCAAACATTGCTGAGATGTGTGGATGCCCGAGAGGCGAAGGAAATCTTAGCTGAAGTACATGACGGGATCTGTGGAACGTACGCCAACGGGCTGTCTATAGCCCGGAAAATTATGAGATACGGTTATTTCGGTTGACCATGGAGGGAGATTGCATCGACACGCGCGAAAAAAATGCCACAAATGCCAAATTTACGCCACAAGATTCATGCACCCCATCGCCTCTACACACCATGAATTCTCCATGGCCTTTCGCAGACGGGGGCATGGACGCCATCGGGAAAATCCATCCGAAAGCATCCAATGGGCACCGTTTCATTTTGGTCGCCATAGACTACTTCACTAAATGGGTAGAGGCAGCGTCTTACGCCAATATCACCAGGACTACAGTTTGTAAGTTCTTAAGAAGGAAGTTATTTGTCGATACGGATTGCCGAGAGGATCATCACCGACAACGCCTAATCAACAACAAAATGATGAAAGACGTGTGCACTCAATTCAAGATAACACACCATAATTCCACACATCTATCGTCCTAAAATGAATGGAGCAAAGGGAAGCAAAAAACAAGAACATAAAAAGAAGATCATAGCGAAAACTACGAATACCTACAAGGATTGGCATGAGAAGTTGCCTTTTGCCCTTTTCGCCTATAGGACGTCCATTCGCACATCAACGGGGGTAACGCCATACTTCTTGGTGTATGGTACCGAGGCAGTACTCCCAATTGAGGTAGAGATTCCGTCCCTCTGGGTCTTAAACGAAGTAAAACCTGGAAGAAGCTAAATGGGTGCAGGCGATTCGACCAACTAAATCTCATTGACGAAAAAGACTAAAGGCCATTTGTCATGGTCGATGTACCAAAAGCGGATGGTGCAAAGCTTACAACAAAAAGGTGCGCCCAAGAGAATTCAAAGAAGGGGATCTGGTACTCAAGAGAATCCTCCCTATCCAGAAAGATTCTCGAGGAAAATGGACGCCCAACTGGGAAGGACCGTACGTCATAAAAAAGGCCTTCTCAGGAGGAGTCCTGATCCTAACAGAAATGGACGGGGACGAGCTGAAAAATCCCGTAAATTCTGATGTCGTCAAAAAATACTATCTCTAAAAAAAAAATTGGAGAGCTCAGGACGAAAACCCGAAACCGGGCGTCTTGAAGCAAAGGAAGGACTCGAGTTGAAAACCTGCAAAGGGCGGCTCGGGTAAGTTGAAAAATAATATCCGAAGAGAAGGGCATCTTCATGAACATTGTGAAAAGAAGGCTTCAGGCAAAAAAATTCTACGCCGGTTGACAGGGTCATGTATCATTCATATCGAAGATAATGAGGGATCTTGTATTTTCATACTTAAACTCATGTGTGTCATACCTTTCTTTTCAAGATATCTCGAAGCCCTTAATCGTAATAAAGCCGTGTTTTTGAGCATCCATTCCTGGCCTTCTTGCCAATTTTAGTCAAATAAGATAACATAGGCTTATAATGAAACAAGAGATTTCGGAGCATTACTATGATTTAACCTTGAAAATGCAGGTGATCAAAGAAAACGATGTTAACTCCGTCCTCCAGTTCCCTACATAATGACTAGGGAAGGTGAGAAGCTTTAAACAACTAGGTAGGATAACCAATGGCACATGTCCTATCTACCCAAGGAAGGCACACGAGATAACAAAAGAGATCTCTTGGGTGAAAACCATAAGAAAAAAAACTCTTTAAAGTGAAAACCCGAAAGGGCGCTTTAAAATTCCAAATCATAATTGGAGAAAAAGAAAGGTTGAGATGGTTGAACCTGACAGTGAGGCGGAGTACCGATGCCTGTAAAAAAGGAGAAAACGGACGTCAAAATCAAATGAGGACCAAAACAAGCCCACCCAGAGATTGACTCTCATGCATCATGAATAGTCAAGCGTCACTAGAATTAGGAGCATGTCAATTCATTCATTTGTCATAGCGTTTTGTTTTCGTCTTAGACAGGTATCTGCAGATCCAAAGAGACATCAAAGACCGTCACGGTGTGAATCCTAAATGAGAAAACAATGTCTTTACATAAAGGCACATGTTTTCAAGCTCTAGAGAGAGTTTCTATATAGGAAGAATCCACCTCTCCAAGGCTTCAGAAGCTGAAAGTTCTATATAGGAAGGACTGACAGCTCCAGGGTGAAGACTCGCAGTTCTATATAGGAAAGACTCCCAGTCAAAGCAATTCACCCATGACACGCAAGATTATATAGGAAATCCTGCTGTGTCGAAAGCGAAGAGTTCTATATAGGAAGGGCTCCGAGCTTTATTGTCTTAGAGTAAAAGGTTCTATATAGGAAGAACCCAGTAGCTCTCGAGATTCCGCACGCCAAAAAAAGTTCTATATAGGAGGGACTGATGGCTCCAAGGTGAAGACTCATGATTCTATATAGGAAGAACTCCCACCAAAGTAATTCACCTATGACACAGGTTATATAGGAAACTGTTGTGTCAAAAGCAAAGAGTCTTATATAGGAAAGACTCAGCTTTTTATTGTCTTAGAGTAAAAGGTTCTATATAGGAAGAACTCAGTAGCTCTGAGATTCCGAGACGCCAAAAAGTTCTATATAGGAGGGACTGATGGCTCCAAGGTGAAGACTCAGATTCTATATAGGAAGAACTCCCACAAAAGCAATTCACCTATGACACAGGGTATATATAGAAACCTGTTGTGTCAAAGCGAAGAGTCTTATATAGGAAAGGCTCAAACTTCATTGTCTTAGAGTGAAAGGTTCTATATATAGGAAGAACCTGCAGCTCGAGACTTCGAGCATAAAAGTTCTATATAGGAAGGACTGACGGCTCCAGGATTTGAAGACTAGCAGTTCTATATAGGAGGAACTCCCAGTCAGAAGAATCCATCAGTGGCGCGAAAGGTTTTATGTAGGAGAAACCAGCGTTGAAAGCAAAGAGTTCTATATAGGAAGGACTCCAAGCTTTATTGTCTCAAAGTGAAAGAAATGACTCATAATTCGGGATGTCAGAGCGAAGGGTTCTATGTCGAAAGAGCCTGTAGCTCCAAGATCGGAAGGTGACGAAGCTCTATATAGGAAGAACTTACAAGCCTGAAGATTCAGCCAAGGAAAAGCGGAGATGTCCAAAAGAATTCGTTTTTCCAAAGCTACAAACAGGGAAGTCTGGTAAAAATGAGAGCGAAGGGTTCTATGTCAAAAAGAGCCTGTAGCTCCAAGATCGAAAGGTGACGAAGCTCTATATAGGAAGAACTTACGAGCCTGAAGATTCAGCCAAGGAAAAGCGGAGATGTCCAAAAGAATTCGTTTTTCCAAAGCTACAAACAGGGAAGTCTGATAAAAATGAGAGCGAAGGGTTCTATGTCGAAAGAGCCTGTAGCTCCAAGATCGGAAGGTGACGAAGCTCTATATAGGAAGAACTTACGAGCCTGAAGGTTCAGTCAAGGAAGAGCGGAAATGTCCAAAAAAATTCGTTTTTCCAAGGCTACAAACAGGGAAGTCTGATAAAAATGAGTGCTTATGAATCTTTGCTTTGTTTCCCATTCCATGAGAACAAGCAAAGAGGGGCAACTGTAATCACTCATTTTCACATGTAAATATATTAATATTGCATGTATATTTATTATATGAATGTTACTAATATAAGGTGGTGTGTGCATGTATAAGCTATGTATACGTATTAGGGGTATATGTATGTCGCGTATGTATCTAGAGTATGAGCGTATTTGATTAATATATAAATGTTATGTTAATTATATGTATGGTTGTACGTACGTATACTAGAATATTATATTAGTTAATGATTGTATAATATAAGTAGACATTTTCGTATATACATGTATTGCTGTTATTATTAATATTATTGGGCTGGTAAAATGAAAAATTAAATATATATTAAACCCAAATAAATAGGAAGTCCAAGTCCAATTACAAGTTCAATTACAAGGCCCGTTTGGCCCAAATCTGAATCCTATTTAATTACAATGTGCAGGTAACTGTGGGCCGTTGGATCAAGATCTGATCCAACGACCACGATGCAATGGAAGTCAAAAATATCTGCCAGGCGCATGCTCCACACGTATGGACCGCTTCGAGTGCCACGCGCGCGCGTGGTCCACGCCGCGACGCTTTAATATCCCACGCGCGCGCGTAAGATCCACGCGTTCGACTTCTCGATCGCGGAGCTCCACGTAGCGAAATCTCAAAACCGTCTCATCAGATCGAGGCTTCATCCAGGCCGATCGTTCTTCAAGCCATCTCGACCGTTAGATCAGATCTGATCTAACGGCCGAAAACGCGTCTGGCCTCTGGCAGAATGACCACACCGCCACCGCGCCGATATTCAGTCCCCGCGTTCAGATTATGCCAAAGACAACAAGCAAAATGTCAGATCTGAAAAAGAAGATGCAACTTGCAACCAAAAAACAGAGGCAGTAATATATATGAAACGGGGCTGTTGTAACGGGGATCAGCTAGCGAAAAATTATTAGCGAAAAAAAGAGGAGCAAAAAAAAAGAGAGTAGTAACAAAAAAGAGAACAGAGATCTTGAAAGACCAAAAATTTGTAACCAGTCGAGATAATCAAAAAAGGGGTCCATTGGTAAACACTTGTCTCTTTTTCTTACTTGTTTCTT
>JAGYYJ010001473.1:0-106868 GCA_019671005.1 Hibiscus mutabilis | reverse complement strand
AGATTTAGCTATTCATAAAATCCATTGAGTTTGGATATTTCAAAGTAGATAAATCAATTAAAACATTACATGTGAGCTCCATTTAAAATACATAAATAAAAGCATTTGAATCATGGTTTAAAATAAAAAAACAAGAGTTAAAATACAACATAGAGTGCTACGAATATGTAGCCCAATAATCTAGTATTCTACTCGGGCAACAATTCGATGATGTAGTCCTACTCCGATGGTGCTCCGACGTTGCACGTCAACCTACTAACCTACAAGCAGAAACAACAATTCCGAACACTGAGCTAACAAAGCTCAGTGGATACATGTAACACCCCTAACCCAGTTTAGGAGTAAACCAAATTAGGAAGTGTTATGGAACGAACATTTAAACAAACGTACAATATTGAAATCAAGATATGACGACCTAGCACTTCACAAATAAGTATACAAACTGAATTTAGGGTAATTTAAAACTTTTTATAAATTGGATATGTTTTCAAATTTAAGCCACATTCCAGCAATATATACATATAAGCAAAGACGTTTCGATTACTGGTCTATAACTTTCTCTTATAATTTAAATACTTCAGACCTTAAAGTTTATTACTATCAAACATAAAATCATGATAAACATTGAGAAATCATATATATATAACATGGCTTATTCAACGAGTAAACATTCGAGACATTAACACTATTTACAAGGATTAAGATAAATAGATGTGTAATTCGATTTTAGACAAGCACATATAACCTTTGTATAATGTAATAAAAACGAAAGTCATTGTCATCTAACGTTTACTTATTCTAACCATTAGACTATCCCTATTAACTATTTTACATTTACTTAAGGTTTAAGTAAATAATTTATGCATTTGAAATTAAAACATACATATCATCAAAATGATAATCAACTTAAGAATCTTATAGATATATAATTAACATATCATATCCGATACACGACAATCTCTAGATAACAACATAAAGGCTATTTCATCTATAACTTTTAATCGAATTCAAGTTATAGGGTGTCCTATCAAGTCATTCCAGATCTCAATTCATTAAAGCATCATAATTTACGTGATTTTGAAGATGGTTAATCATTCAAATATCTCACTAGCATGACTCAACTAACAAGTAAGAACTAAAACTTGCTAGCTAACAAATCATATACGGCAAGCAATCACCAAGAAATAAATAAGGCCCATTACAAATTTGTATACTCATTAGGCTTATATACATGATAAGCCATGAAAGGAATCTAATTACTCAATGCATGCTTAACCACCATGTACCACCAACTAGGAGTACACTAAAGGATTACAAACATACATCCTGGTCCTTGTGATCTTGTCCAAGCTCATAAAATATTCATAAGCAAACTTGACCTGAAAAATATTTAAAATGAATAGAGTAAGCATATGCTTAGTGAGGTTTTAAGAATGAAGACAATAATTTATCCGCTTAACATATTCTTTGATCTGAACAACATACTATGCTTGGACAGAGGTTGGGCAATATAGGTTAAATCACACAAACAACCACTTATGTAATGTATGGTGAGCGAAATAGGCTTGAACTATTTTACACGTATAATGTTCCAACAAAGTATATTCAAGTGTACTTATTTACTAGAACAAGACATGTATATATTTATTTTAGGGTATTTGACTTTACATGAACTTAAATATACATGTATATTAAAACAAACATATCCTTTCACTTGTTTAATCATCAAATACAAAAGAAAGATGTTACATTATTTAGTAGTTTATCTTATGAGCTTTCTTGGTTCATTTTTAACTTAGTCCATTTCTTCACAAATTTCTTGTTATACAAATTATCAATCATATTTCACTATATTAAGAATTTTTTAGCATATAAGACATTTAAAAATAACATATCATAATCATAAATCACTTAATACTCACAACATCACACATAGCAATCAAAGTCATGGTTTCTTATCACACAAGATATCTAACATAGCATATCATGAATATGGTTATTTTCATATAAGTTATTAAACATAGCATTTCTTGAACATTGTTATTTTTCCTAAATTATCAAACTAGAACCTCAATACGCAAGAATTAGCTTATAAAAATGTCAAATGTATCAAATCATATCTTTGAAATACTTATATACACTCTAAACACTCCAATACATACTTGTTTACATACAAATCCGTCCCAATTTATGTTCAGATATATATATATATATTCAAACAACTTTCTACATGCTTGAGTTTATGCAAAACAGTCCACCAATCATTTATATAGATTTAGACATTCAAACAATCCATTATATACTTGAACATATGTGAAACAGTCCCTCAATCATTCATATACATTTAAATATTCAAAATAATCCATTATATACTTGAACTTATGCAAAACAGTCCCTCAATTATTCATATACATTTAAATATTCAAAATAGTCCATTATATGATTATTTTCATCAATTACTCTACATAACATGTGCATACATATATATAAAATATTGCAAACATAATCCAAGACATGGTTATTTCTATTAAAACACTACAATACATTTCCAATATTGTATACCATATACATATTTTATTGATCATAGAGAATTATCAGCATAGCCTCTAATGGATAAAATACTCGAACCTAAAATGATTCTTTAACTTAAAGAATACCAAAATTCCATTATGTTTATTTCTTATCATGCAAGTTATTAGATCAAGACAATTGTATAATTAAACATTCTAACATCACATATAACTTTATAAATAATTTGTACAAAAATTTACATAGGTACTCGATAACTATATACCATTAACCACATGTGATTTAAACAAAGCATATGTTTCATTCTTCCTAAGAATCCATTGTTACACCAACATCTTACATAATTTATCTAACCATATGAAGGTATTTAATTATCTCTGGAATCTTATTCTTTGTTACATAAGTTATTACTATAATTCATCGATTCCACTTATAAACTTTCTTAGATTCTTTTAGCAAAGCTTATCCATAAGTAAATTTACTTATATTCAACTTATAAAACACTTTAATAAACATCTATCTCCTATCACATTAGTTATTTAATGTTAAGTACCCTAACTTAGATTTCTTATCATAAAAGACATCAAACATATCATATTTTGAACAAAAATTATTTGTCTAGTAGGATATCAATCTTAACTTAATAAAGCATGGAATATTTGTTTCTAAATTTATCAAATAAC
This sequence comes from Hibiscus mutabilis, assembly GCA_019671005.1. Classification (NCBI taxonomy): domain Eukaryota; kingdom Viridiplantae; phylum Streptophyta; class Magnoliopsida; order Malvales; family Malvaceae; genus Hibiscus; species Hibiscus mutabilis. Next base: position 103,656 of record JAGYYJ010001473.1, on the reverse strand, counting down.
TTATTTATTTGAATTGTAATTTCTTTCTTTTGTCTTTAACAACCTTGAGAATCAAGCATCAACCTAGGTACACGAATCCCCAACCAACTGTTGCCAAACAAATTTTTACCACAGTACCGGTCAATCCCTATCCTACTGTCGCCAAGTGACCACAAAACATCCCTCCTACTATCGCCAAATAAGGACCGTAGTCCCCCTAAACACGAGCTCTGTGGCATGTCAACTATTCCTATGACTGACTCAAACAAAAAGCTTTTCACATAATCTTATCTTATCAGGATCAAGGTTGAGCTTAACTCCTTATTCATTTAGCCATGATCTTATCATATTTTTATCAGAAATGAGCATAGCTCTACATTCATAGATTCACATAAGTAAAGCTTATGATTTATTGTTACCTCTCCAAAAGTACTATTTTTAATGCTAATCTTACAATGCTTTTGCTTGTTTTTAGGTACATTTATTTGCATAAGGTTGTTAAAATCATGCATTTGCATAAGGAGTTTAGAATTCAATTTGTGCCAATGTGAATGGTTGTTTTGTTGGCAATTTTGCAGGTTTGACATAGTATTTGGCCCAGAAATGAAACACATGAAAGAATGACAGAAAAAATGTACCGAGTTGCTATTGGTAGTGAAGGACCAGAAGAGAAATGCCAAGAACCATTGGCAATAGGATGCCATAAGAGTTATGCCAAGAACCCTTGGCAACACTAGCTCGAAAAAGTAGGACCAGATCAGGCTGCAAAAAATAACATTTGATCAAACTCCAAAAAATAGGATGGAAAAAAATAACATGCCAAGTTTGTCTAGCACAGATGGAAAAAACAATGCCAAGCTCAACTGCCAAAGGATCAACGACATATGACGTCAGCCCTAGTGAAAGCCTGATCAGCTTATCACCTTATCAGGTTATCACCTTACCACTTCAAATATGGATAAGATTATCACATCCCTTATCCCTTGGCCCATTCAAATTTTAAACGTGAAGGCTTATCCTAGGGCATCTTTGCATGCCAATTTAAGGAGAAATCAAGAAAGCATTTGGGCGATGAACTTGGAGAGGATTTCATTGACGATCAGAAGAGGAAGGTTGTATGGTTCGACCAGCTAGACCGAGGGCTTGGAGCCATTGAAAGGCTTCATTGAGAGACCCCATTCTTGCCATTCTCTTTGTTTAGTTATTTTCTTAATAATGTTGTACTTTAAAAACGTTTATGGTTTTTCAATTAAATCCCTCACCATGAACTAATTCAATAGTTGGTGGGAGATGTTTGCGTTGAAACCTTGTTTTCATGTTTAGTTTTTAATAATAAATTTGCATTGGCAATGTTTTATCTATTCAACATACTTTGATGTTTTCTAAATACTATGCCAAGCGAAAGATGGCATTGTTGGCCTATTGCTCCTCAATATCTTAACAGACTTAGGGTGGCAACGATTAAGTTGTTGAATACTAAGGAGAGAAGCTTCGAGAGAAGTCATTCAAGTAGATGAACTTACTTCGGGAGTGAAATCTACCCCTTAGGAGTATAGATTGGATCTTAATCAAATTGGTTTATTTAAAAGCATGCACTATAGAGATATAGGGTTTTTTACATGATTAATTTAGGGCAATGACCATCGAGAAAGGCTTTGGTAATCTTGAATCTGCTCGACAAACAATGCCAAGGCAGGTTGTTATTTAAGGCTGGCATGACATGAATAGCGTGAAAACCAAGCATTCCCTGACAATGCTAATCATTCATTAAAGCACCTTCCTTTCCAACGTCTTACTTTATTTCCATTTATTTTATTTCATTTCAATTATTTCCAAAACCACTTCAAAAAGCAACAACTTTTTCTTAAGGCAAGTAACAATCAAGACAATTGAATTCCAAGTCAACCTCTGTGGGATCAATACCCAGCTTACCAGCTGTATTACTTGAAGACCGTGTATACTTGCACGCAAAAGACTCATCTTGGCACTGTTTTATACTTTTCCAATACATATTTTATACCCCTTTTGCTAGCATTCACTTAGAGAGTCTACAAGTTTTTGGCGCCGTTGCCGGGGATTGCAACAGAATTTATTGCTTTAATTTTTACTTGTTTTTTTGTTTTCATTTTACTTTGTGTTTTTTGTTTGTTTTTGTTTTGATCATTATTTTCTTTCTTTCTTCCTACAAAGAAGAGTATGGGCAACCACATATGGTATGATGATGATTATAGTTTTCCCACTTATGACTACCAATGTCCAACTCCAAAAGCTGTCCATGAGCAAAGATGAAATGAAACACATGAAGAGGATGCCTATACAACACTCTCAGCACAGATTTTTGAACTGAAAAACATGATTACATCAATGCAAGTGCCTAACAAGTTCAGTAAAAGGCAAGAAACACCCATTTTTTGTGCATATTGTAGAGGATGCCACTCGTTTGACAATTACCCCTTCAACCCTAATTCCTATTGTTACACGAGGCACTGTAATCCTTCCTCCTACAACTTCAACCAAGGATGGAACCAACAACAAAATGTTTTTTGGAGTAATCAAGACAAAAATTATTTTTTTGCACCTAATAACTTTGCTACACCACCAGACTTCAAACAAATGCCATCCCAAGGCGGCATTCTTTATGAGAAATTAGTGACATATCTTTATGGATCCAACGGATCATTTGCCATGGTAGAATTACCTTCAGAAATGCCGATACATAACAATCCACCTCAAGAACAAACAAATTACATTAGAGACGCATGTGAAGAAGCCATGGATGCTATGAGAGGCTTGGAAGAACAAGTTAGGAGGCTTGCCAATGCTGTGAATGGCATGCCTCAAGAGAATGAGATAAAGCTTAAATCAAGGTAGCAAGAGGTGGCAAACACTTCGGTTAGTGGTAACGATAAGAATGCCATGGCAACGCTACATCAACAAGCTGGCAATTTTCTTGCTCCATCTTCTCCTCAAGGAATTCATAATCAACATTATGAGTATCAGGTTTTTCCTAACACACTTGAATCAATATATTATGATGATGAAAAGTATTCGACAACAGGTACATTGGACTCATTAATGGTAATAGAGTGTGAGGAAAAATTTGAGGGCAAGGATCCTAAACACAACGACATCAAGGCAAAGCTAGATAATGTTGCCAAGTTCGATTCTAGGACAAAAGTGGATTTTGAAGTTCCAAACCAAGAAGACGAAGGCAATTAGCCAATTATTTGTGATAAGTGTTCAAAAGTACTATTTTTCTTACCCTTTTTACTCATATTATTGTTCTACTTAGGCTCATATTAGTTACATAATTAGTGATTCATGCATTAATCCATGTTTCCTTCCATCGTTGAGCTTGATTGCATAACTTGGTAGTTTTTGTGGGAAAAGATGCTGCTTTGGTGTGTTTTGTGTGTATGTGCAGGATCACTTGCCAAAGCAAGGCAGGGCAATGCATGAAGGAGATGCCGAGCTAGTTGCCAGGGCAATGCATGAAGGAGACGCCGAGCCAGTTGCCAGGGCAATTGTCGACAAAGAATAAGGTGATATGGTAGTCGAAATTGATGACTAGACAAGCCCAAGATGACGTGGAGCAAAGCTAAATCCCAAAGGAGTTTGATTTCCATGAAGAGGTTAAAGAAGAATTAAATTCCAAGAAGATAGGAGAAGTTCTAGAAAGAATATAATTATAATAAAGAATTATATTCTTTAAAGATAATTTAATTCCAACTTAACTTCCTCCTCAAAGAAGGACTTTGACCTAGCCCTATAAATAGATCACCAAGCCATCAACTCCAAGGGAGAGAGAAGAGAGAATTTTCGACAAGCATCAAGGGCAAGGAGATTCCGACAAGCTTCATCCATCCTTCATCTTTTTCTTTCTTGTTCAAATAGGTTCATGCTAGGGATTCTTTATCTTGTGTTTCTTTGGAACCTAGCCATGAACTAAATCTATTTGGCTATGGTTATTGTGTTTTCTGGTTGTGAGAAACTATTGGATTTTGTTTAGGTAATAAGAGTTTGCACTTTTCTATTCAAGGTTTATTCATTCTTGGTTCATATTCTTGCTTGCGAGTGAATTGGGAGAGGATCTCGTAACTTCATCTATTTATCTAATATCGGGAGAGTTAGATTCAAGAAACAAATGAATATGATCTTTATTCAATCTATTGATGGTGAAGATTAATCTGGCTTAGGAATAAGTTAAGGATTTCAACGGCTAAGAGGAGCGCAAGATTGGTTGTTGTTCACCCTTGATTCATGCAGGGATGTATTATCAAGGCATGCACAAGTAGCTAGAGTTTCGACTTAGGGACAAGAAGAAACCATTGAAGAATGCTCTGCCGAACCTTAAAGGTTGCTGCCTAGACGTCCAAGTAGTTGCCCAACTAGTTGCCCAGGCAGCCATCGATTAGTTGCCAAGGCAACCCCGTTGTGCAAGTTGCCACTGCAACTGAGTTGCCCTTGCACTCTTTTACCAAGACGACCCAATCGGCTATCACACCTCAACTCACGATAACCTGGCCTATCTCTCTCATTTAATTACATCACCTTTTACTTATTTGCTTTCTAGATTAGTTATTAGTTAAAACTCCTATAATCTTCTACTTGTGTTTTCTTTTACTTTTTACAGTGCAAGAGACTAGATTCTTGAAGTGGCACCAATCCCTGTGGAGACGATATCTTTTATACTATAACTTGCGACGTGTACACTTACACAATTGCGGAGCACTTTTTACACGCAACAAGTTTTTGGCGCCGTTACCGGGGATTGGCAATAGCGACTTTGTTTTTATTTTCTTGCACTTTCTTTTTATTTTTCTTGTTTAAGATTCAAAGGGCTAACAAACTTTGGTTTTGCATTGGTATATGACCAGGGCGAGACTGATTACACCAGAATATCCCTTTGATCTAGAAATCGAACGAACCTTACAAAGCTTAGACGAAGGTTAAGAGTAGCAATGGCTAATCAAGACAGCAATATGAATCAAGATGTTCCAACAGGAGGAGGAGTGATTCTTGCACGAAATAGAACTATCCGAGACTATCTTGAAGAAGATCTTGATGGACTTAATCCAGGAGTTGTCGCACCTGAAATTGAAGCCGACCACTTTGAGTTGAAACTGGTGATGTTTAATATGATCAACACAATTGGTAAATTTAGCGGCTCAGCAACTGAAGATGCACGACAACATCTTAAATCTTTTGAACGAGATTTACAACTCGTTCAAAATACACGGAGTCACCTCATGTCTTACGATTAAAATTATTCCCCTATTCACTGAGGGATAGGGCGAAAGCATGCTTGAATAGCATTCATGCTGGATCAATAGGATCTTGGACCGATCTTTGTCGTGATTTCCTTGCTCGGTTTAATCCTAAAAATTTGACTGATAAGCTTCATAACGACATTACTTCTTTTCGGTAGATAGATGATGAATCCATGTACGAGGCTTGGGAGCGATATAGAGAACTTCTACACAAATGCCCCCTACACGGATTCCCGGTGTGGACACAAGTAAAAATGTTTTACAACGCCGTGAATACACCAACAAGGATGATGCTAAATGCCTCGGCAAACGACATACTCCTAGATAAGTCACCATAGGAAGCAATGCAAATTCTAAACAGGCTGGCCAAGAATGATTATCAATTCCCCTCTACTAGAAGAGGAGGAGTTAGACGTCAAGCCACAATACATGAACTAGGATCATCAGACTCAATTTCGGCACAATTGGCCACTTTAACCAAGATGGTCCAGAACATGCTGAAACCAAACAACACACATGAGGTCAAGGTAATGGATTCTTTTTGTGAGTTATGTGGTGGTAACCATGATTCTTCTGAATGTATGCAGAATCCGGAATCCAGCTTCTATGTGGGGAATTACAACCAGAACAACAATGTGATGTCCAATATATACACTCCAGCTTGGAAGAAGCACCCGCACCCAAATTTTTCATGGAGTAATCCCAACAATGCTCTAAACCATAACAATCAGAATGCACAAGCATCAGGATTCCAGCAGAATATGCCACGGCAACAGTTGCCCCAGTAACAACCGACAACATCTAGTTCTTTGGAAAATTCTCTAAATGCTTTTATGATGAAAACTGAATCTTATATGGCTGAGAATAGTAACTTCATAAAAAGAACTGATGCTTTTATTAACAGGACCGACATGAGATTGCAAAACCAAGAGGCGACAATCAAATCATTAGAAAATCAAGTCAGACAATTTGCTCAAAACCTGAATACTAGAGCGCAAGGAGGTTTACCTAGCGATACTGAAGTCACAAGAGGAACTGGCCATGAGCAATGTAAGGCGATCACCACTAGAAGTGGCCAACAACTTAAAGAGGCTCAAGCCCACTCATCAAACAAAACTCCACAAAAAGATCAAGATGAACCTAGCGGCAAAGCCTCGGATGCTGAACCAGGAATTGCCGCGGTAACCGGCAATAAGCATGCCTCGGTAACCGACGATAAAGATGCCTCGGCAACCCAGTTGATAATGCCTCGAAAACTCCAGTTGTCCCAGCAATGCCGATAATCAGGTTCCAAACCAATGAAAGGATCGAAGATATCCAACTTCCACCACCATTCCCACAAAGGTTGAAGCGACAAAAGCAAGAATATAAATTCAAGAAGTTTCTTGATATCCTAAAGCAAGTCCACATCAACCTGCCAAGTTTCTTAAAGACATTGTGTCCAAGAGAACAAGGCTATGAGAGTTTGAAACAGTTGCCGCAATAGAGGGATGCATGGCCATGTTGCACAATCGTATGCTACCTAAGTTGAAGGATCCCGGAAGTTTCACAATACCATGTTCCATTCGAAACCATTATGTCGGGAAAGCATTATGCGACCTTGGGGCTAGCATAAACTTGATGCCTAAATTGGTTTTCCAAAAACTAGGAATCGGGAAGGAAAGACCTACAACATTTATGCCACAGCTAACCGACAGATCCTATGTGCATCCAGAGGGAAAAATCGAGGACATACTGGTAAAAGTTGATAAATTTATTTTTCCCGCTGACTTTATTGTTTTGGATTGTGAAGCAGATGAGCATGCACCTATCATTCTCGGGAGACCATTCCTAGCAACATGGAGAACCTTGATCGATGTTCAAAAGGGAGAAATCACAATGAGGGTGAATAACCAGCAAGTTAAACTAAATGTGTTCCAAACACTAAGGCATGCCGATGATCCAGAAGAATGCCAACTTCTTCATGCCACGACAGAGTTTAACTTCGACGAGGAATTTAGTTGCCTCAGAACTACATTGCCGATCAAGAGGAACTTGAGGAGTATGAAGAACTGGTCAATGAGGAACAACAAGAAGAGGCAAATTGGCTAGTCAATCGACCAGGTACATACTTTGAACCACTGGATTACTCAGGTAAGGAAGGTAAGCTCGAAAAGCCCTTTATTGAACAACCACCGATTCTTGAGTTGAAACAGTTGCCAGAGCAACTAAAATATGCATACTTAGGAACCGATAATACATTGCCTATAATTATTTCTTCTAAGTTACAGCCTGAGCAGGAAAAGAAACTGATCAAAATGTTGATGCTACACAAGAAAGCAATAGGGTGGACAATTGCCGACCTGAAGGGAATTAGCCCGACAGTGTGCATGCACAATATTTTGTTGGAAGATGATCACAAACCTTCAATTGAGGCCTAGAGGAGACTGAATCATGCCATGAAAGGGGTTGTAATGAAAGAAATCATCAAGTGGCTTAACGCCGACATTATATACCCTATCTCTGATAGTACATGGGTAAATCTGGTATAATGTGTACCGAAAAAGGGAGCTATAACGGTGGTAAGTAATGAAAACAATGAACTCATTCCAACCAGGACTGTGACCTATTGGAGGGTTTGTATGGATTATCGAAAGCTAAACAAAGCCACTAGGAAATATCACTTCCCATTACCCTTTATTGATCAAATGCTTGACCGTCTTGCAGGTAAACCCTTTTATTGTTTTCTTGATGGTTATTCAGGTTACAATCAACTTGCCATAGCACCAGAAGATCAAGAAAAGACAGCCTTCACATGCTCATACGGTACTTATGCTTTCTGAAGGATGCCGTTCGGATTATGTAACGCCCTGGCAACCTTCCAAAGATGCATGATGGCACTCTTTTCAGACATGGTCGAACACTTCCTTGAGATCTTCATGGATGATTTTTCTATTTTTTGTAATGACTTTGACAGTTGCCTCGGCAATTTAAAGAAGGTGTTGGCAAGATGTGAAGAAACTGATTTAGTCCTTAATTTGGAGAAGTGCCATTTTATGGTATATGAAGGAATAGTGCTCAACCACAAGATTTCATCCAAGGGAATTGAAGTAGACAAAGCCAAGGTGGACGTGATCGAGAGATTACCCCCACCAAGTTCGGTTAAAGGAATCTGAAGCTTTCTTGGACATGTAAGTTTTTACAGGAGGTTCATTCATAAGTTTTCTAAAATTACTAAACCCTTGTGCAATTTGCTTGAACAGGATAAAGTCTTCAATTTTGATGATTCTTGCACCCAAGCATTCGAAACACTAAAGGAAACGCTTGCCTCGGCACTCATTGTCGTTCCACCAGATTGAATACTACCTTTTGAGCTCATGTGTGATGCAAGTGATTTCGCGGTAGGAGCAGTCCTAGGCCAACGCACAGGTAAGATCTTCCATGTGATATACTACGCTAGTAAAACTCTTAGTAGTGCTCAAATGAATTACACAACAACGGAGAAAGAGTTACTAGCTGTAGTTTTCGTATTTGACAAGTTTCGATCCTATTTGATTGGTACAAAGGTAATTGTTCATACGGACCATTCGGCAATCAAATATCTATTTGCTAAAATGGATGCCAAACCTCATTTGATTCGTTGGATATTACTTTTCCAAGAATTTGATATTGAAATTAAGGACAGGAAAGGAACAAAAAATCAAGTGGCCGATCACTTATCACGTTTAGAACGTAATTGGGAGGAGGATGCGGATCTAGAGATATGCGATGCATTCCCGGATGAGCAACTTTTAGTTGCCTCGGCAACCCTCGATGCCTTGGCAGCCCTTAACGTGCACGCCTCAGCAATTTTGGGAGCAGTCGCCACGGCAGCACATGCCTCGGCAATACTCTGGTACGCGGATTTATTTAATTTCCTTGTTTGTGGTATTTTACCTTATGGTCTTACTCACCAAGGGAAGAAGCGGTTCCGCCATGATGCTAAGCATTACTTTTGGGACGAGCCTCTTTTGTTTAAACAATGTGCAGATCAGGTTATACGCTGATGCGTCCCTGAAGAGGAGCAGCAGAATATACTCCAGAAATGCCATTCTTCACCTTATGGAGGACATTTTGGAAGAACTCGTACCGCGACCAAAGTTTTGCAATCTGATTTGCATTGGCCAACATTGTACAAAGATGCCCAAGACTTTTACAAACAATGTGATTGTTGCCAAAGGACGGGAAATATCTCTAGACGACATGAGATGCCACTCCAAAACATCATCGAGGTGGAACTGTTCGATGTATTGGGGATCGATTTTATGGGACCTTTCCCATCTTCATTCGGCAACCTCTATATTTTACTTACCGTCGACTACGTGTCTAAATGGGTTGAGGCAGCTGCAGTTCCCAACAACGATTCCAAGACTGTGCAACGGTTCTTGCAGAAAAACATATTTACACGGTTTGGGATGCAGAGAGCAATTATCAGTCACGAAGGCAAGCATTTTGACAATAGACTTATTTCCAAGATGTTGCAACGCTTTGGCGTATCACACAAGATTGCCACGGCATATCACCCACAAACCAACAGGCAAGCAGAAATTTCCAACCGGGAATTGAAGGGTATACTCGAGAAAGTTGTAAATCCCTATAGGAAGGATTGGTCATTAAGACTAGATGACGCACTTTGGGCATATCGAACTGCATTCAAAACACCCTTAGGTATGTCCCCCTTCCGACTTGTCTATGGCAAAACATGCCATCTACCGGTGGAAATCGAACACAAGGCATATTGGGCAATCAAGACTGTGAATATAGATTGGGAAAGTGCCGGACAAAAGCGTTTGTTGGACCTCAACGAGATAGAAGAATTTCGTGCACTCGCCTATAACAATGCACGAATCTACAAGGAGAAAACAAAGCAATGACATGACAAGAAACTATTGTCGCGGCAATTCACGCCAGGGCAACTAGTTCTCTTATTCAATTCTCGGCTAAAACTTTTCCCGAGAAAGCTGAAATCAAGATGGTCAGGACCATTCGAAGTTGTCAAACCATTCTCCCATGGTGCCGTGATAATCAAGTCTATCACTGACAAACATGAATTCAAAGTTAATGGACAAATATTAAAGCACTACAATGGTGCCCATGTGGAACGTAACAAAGAAGTGGTCACCTTAGGAGATGCATGAGCATGCTCTCCCTTCGATATTTTATTTTTATTTTTATGTTTATTATTTTTTATTACTTTTTTATTTTATTTTTAGTTTTTTTTTCGAACTAATTTTTTTTATTCTTTTCGATTATTATTATATTTTTTAGGATAGATTTTTTTTTATCTTTTTAAGTTTAAGAATCCCTTTACACATCTTTATTTATTTTATTTTATTAGTTTATCTTTAATTTTAATTCTTATTTGATTTGTCTTTGAATTGTAGGAAAAGAGTTCAAGATAAAGAGGAATTTTGATCCAAGAAGGAAAACATCTTCAACAAGGAAATTAATGGGCTGAATCTAAGGCTTATATAAAGCCTCCAACTTACCCTAATTAAACCCCCCCTTGCCGTCACCCTTCCCCTAAACCGAAACCCCCTTTATTTTCTATCCAAAATTAATCCCACCCACCATATTTACTACCTATCTTTTCTATATAACCCATCACCTTTAACTTCCAAGAAACCTATTCCTACTTTTCATCTTGCAACTCTTTAGTTTCTTTTATTTTCTTTTCTTTGTTTTTACAAAACTCACAACCAAGATCATCCATGGCATCCAAAATTAAATTTTTAGTTCATCCAAGTTCCTCCAAAGAACCAAGATACAAGAAGTTTGCTACACCGGTGGTTCAAGAAAGATTTCACTCCAAGTTTGAAAGCTGGAAGATTTACGAAGAACAAGGCTTTGAATACTCCAACTCTCATCAAGATTTCGGCCTTGAACCATTCATCTTCAAGAGGATTGCACATCAAAAGTGGCAAATCTTTTGCCATCAATCGGAACCGGGTAACATCTCATGGGTAAGAGAATTCTATGCTCACTCACCTAACCCGGATAATCCTTATGTTTTTGTTCGTGACAAGGCCATACTCATAAGCCCCGAAAACATCAACACCTTTTACGGGCTTTACATTGAGATGGACGAGCATCAAGCCTTTGTTGATCAAATCACGCCCAAGCAACTCGACAAGGTGCTTCAAGAACTCACTCAACCGGGAACTCATTGGAACGATGATAAATACAAGGGCATGGTAAATCGCCTTCGGCTTAAACCCGAGGCAAAACTATGGAATAAGTTTGTTAAAACTTCTTTAATGCCCACCACACACAATACTACCGTTGATATACCACGTCTTTTGTTCATACATTCTATTTTGCATAATCGCATCATTAACATTGGAAAAAATTTTGTGATAAGATTTTTGTATGTAGCTCAAAAGATAAGGGTTCTCTTTTCTTCCCTTGCTTAATTTCTAATCTTTGCAAGGAGCTGCATGTCCCAAGTGAGTCCATCAATGAAAAGGCCCTACCAAAGTCTGGTTGGAATCAAGCACAAATCCGAAAGCTAATAGGAGAGGCACCGGAAAAATCCTCAAGGCCTCCAATTGCTGCAGCAACTCCTGCCGCCCCGGCAATCCCTAATGCCCAAGCACCTAACGCCCGGGCAACTCGGCCATCAACCCCGGGACACTTTGAAGCACTCTTGCAACCATTGGTGAGCCACCTAAGGCAAATTGAAGACCGGCAACTAATGTTCATGCGGTACATGAAGGAGAACAACAATGCCATCACCCAAGTCATCCTAGAAAAGTACTCGGATAGTCGCGTGCCATTCCCAATCTTTCCTCCCGAGATCCTTGCCCAGGAAACCAATGAAGCAGTCGCCACGGCAACTGCAACAGATGATGCCATGATAACCAACCCTGAAGATGCCACGGCAACCAAAGCTAAAGACATCCCGGCAACCACTGTAAAAGCCAAAGGTAAAGCACCTATGCCCGAATCAACTCGTACAGAATCATTGTCTGATTTTTTAGATTCGGACGAGTCCTCCATTGCACCAACAAAGACTGCACCAATTGAATCCTCCAAGCGAAAAGCCAATGACATTGATGAAGAGGACGATGAGGACAACCCCATATGAGGATCAATTCCACCATCGGCAACAAGGAAACAACCATCGCGTTCAAGTAAGAGAATCAAGACACCGACCAAAAGGAAACTAATCATCCACGACGACAAACTTCGGAGTAAGACCTCGTTTGTATTTTATTTTTCGTTATTTTTTTCTTTAATGCATGCATTGAGAACAATGCCTCACTCGAGTTGGGGGGGATTGTTATTAGTAGTTACCATGTTTAGTTGCATTCATCTTAAGTATTGCATTTAGGATACATAAATTGCTTGGCATGCCTTTAGTTGGAACAAGAATTGCCTAGATTTGATTAATATCCGATGATGACTTTGCCAATGCACTTAATTGATAGAATTTTTATTCTAGGATAACCATGGAAAAACTTAGAATTTTACTATGATGCTAAATTTGATGAAACACTGTTGTGGTTTGATTGATTTAAGGAATTCTAGTGAACTTAGGTTGATAATTAAACAAATTGGGGGATTAGAATAAAAATTGGATAAATGCTAGAGGTGCCCGAAATTGGCTCTAGCATGTGCTAAAAATTTGATTGCTAGAGGTGCCCGAAATTGGCTCTAGTATGTGCTAAAAAATTGATCGCTAGAGGTGCCCGAAATCGGCTCTAGTCGAATAAATTAATTAACTTTAGAAAACTAAAAACAAAACACTAGAGGTGCCCAAAACTGGATCTAGTTAAAACATGTTAAAAGAACCCAATGAAGTAATTTGAAAACCTCTTGTTTGCATAGAATCCGAAAAATCAACATGCACACAACTCCGCACACTCACAAGCATTATAGTTTGATTCCAAATAACTCCTAAGTTTTATGAAAAATGAAAAGCCAATCATACTTTGTGCCCCGGTTCTGAGAATTGAAATCAAGTTCAAAGCTAAGTTTGTGAAAATTGAAGTCTTGGCAGGTAATTATTAGTTTGCATTGCTTGAGGACAAGCAATAGTTCGAGTTTTGGGGTGTGATAAGTGTACAAAAGTACTGTTTTTCTTGCTCTTTTTACTCATATTATTGTTCTACTTAGGCTCATATTAGTTACATAATTAGTCATTCATGCATTAATCCATGTTTCATTCCATCGTTGAGCTTGATTGCATAACTTGGTAGCTCTTGTGGGAAAATATGCTGCTTTGGTGTGTTTTGTGTGTATGTGCAGGATCACTTGCCAAAACAAGGCTAGAGCTAGTTGCCAGGGCAATGGATGAAGGAGATGCCGAGCTAGTTACCAGGGCAATGCATAAAGAAGACGCCGAGCCACTTGCCAGGGCAATTGTCGACAAAGAATAAGGTGATATGGTAGTCGAAATAGATGACTAGACAAGCCCAAGATGACGTGGAGAAAAGCTAAATCCCAAAGGAGTTTGATTTCCATGAAGAGGTTAAAGAATAATTAAATTCCAAGAAGATAGAATAAGTTCTAGAAGGAATATAATTATAATAAAGAATTATATTCTTTAAAGATAATTTAATTCCAACTTAACTTCCTCCTTAAAGAAGGACTTTGACCTAGCCCTATAAATAGATCACCAAACCGTCAACTCCAAGGGAGAGAGAAGGGAGAATTTTCGACAAGCATTAAGGGCAAGAAGATTTCGACAAGCTTCATCCACCCTTCATCTTTTTCTTTCTTGTTCAAATAGGTTCATGCTAGGGATTCTTTATCTTGTGTTTCTTTGGAACCTAGCCATGACCTAAATCTATTTGGCTATGGTTATTGTGTTTTGTGGTTGTGAGAAACTATTGGATTTTGTTTAGGTAATAAGAGTTTGCACTTTTCTATTCAAGGTTTATTTATTCTTGGTTCTATTCTTTTTTGCGAGTGAATTTGGAGAGGATCTCGTAAATTCATCCATTTATCTAATATAAGGAGAGTTAGATTCAAGAAACGAATGAATATGACCTTTATTCAATCTATTGATGGTGAAGATTAATCCGGCTTAGGAATAAGTTAAGGATCTCAACGGCTAAGAGGAGCGCAAGATTGGTTGTTGTTCACCCTTGATTCACGCAGGGATGTATTATCAAGGCATGCACAAGTAGCTAGAGTTTCGACTTAGGGATAAAAAGAAACCATTGAAGAACTCTCTACCGAACCTTGAAGGTTGTTGCCCATACGTCCAAGTAGTTGCCCATGCAACCATCGATTAGTTGCCAAGGCAACCCCGTTGTGCAAGTTGCCACGGCAACTGAGTTGCCGTTGCACTCTTTTACCAAGACGATCCAATCGGCTATTACACCTCAACTCACGATAACCTTGAATGGTTGTTTTGTTGGCAATTTTGCAGGTTTGTCATAGTATTTGGCCAAGAAATGAAACACATGAAAGAATGCCAAAAAGAATGCCGAGTTTCTTTTGGAAGCGAAGGACCAGAAGAGAAATGCCAAGCACCATTGGCAATAGGATGCCAGAAGAGTTATGCCAAGAACCCTTGGCAACACTAACCCAAAAAAATAGGACCAGATCAGGCTGTGAAAAAATAGCATTTGATCAAACTTCGAAAAAATAGGATGGCGAAAAAATAGTATGCCAAGTTTGTCTGGCACAGATGGAACAAACGATGCCAAGCTCAGCTGCCAAAGGATCAATGGCATATGACGTCAGCCCTAGTGAAAACCTGATCAGCTTATCACCTTATTAGCTTATCACTTCAAATATGGATAAGATGATCATATCCCTTATCCCTTGGATTATTCAAATTTCAAACGTGAAGGCTTATCCTAGGGCTTCTTCGCATGCCTATTTAAGGAACAATCAAGCAAGCATTTGGGGGATGAACTTGGAGAGGATTTCATTGACGATCAGAAGAGGAAGGCTGCATGGTTCGACCAGCTAGACCGAGGGCTTGGAGCCATTGAAGGGCTGCATCAAGAGACCCCCTTATTGCCCATTCTCCTTGTTTAGTTATTTTTATTTTTTAATAATGATGTATTTTGAAAATGTTTATGGTTTTTTGGTTAAATCCCTCACAATGAACAAATTCAATAGTTGGTGGGGGATGTTTGCGTTGAAACGCTATTTTCATGTTTAGTTTTCAATAATAAATCTGCCTTGGCAATGTTTTATCTATTCAGCATACTCTAATGTTTTCTAAATACTATGCCAAGAGAGAGCTGGCACTGTTGGCCTATTGCTCCTCAATATCTTAACAAACTTGGGGTGGCAACGATTAAGTTGTTGAATACTAAGGAGAGAAGCTTCGAGAGAAGTCGTTCAAGTAAATGAACTTACTTCGAGAGTGAAATCTACCCCTTTGGAGTATAGATTGGATCTTAAACAAATTGGTTTACTTAAACGCATGCACTATAGAGATATCGGGGTTTTTACATGATCAATTTAGGGTAATGACCATCGAGAGAGGCTTTGCTAATCTTGAATCTTCTCGGCAAACAATGCCAAGACAGGTTGTTATTGAAGGCTGGCACGACATGAATAGCGTGAAAACCAGGCATTCCCTACCAACGCTCATTATTCATTAAAGCACATTCCTTGCCAACGTCTTACTTTATTTCCATTTATTTTATTTCATTTCAATTATTTCCAAAACCACTTCAAAACAAAACAACATTTTTTTAAGGCAAGTAACAATCAAGGCAATTGAATTCCAAGTCAATCTCTGTGGGATCGATACTCATCTTACCAGCTGTATTACTTGCAGATCGTGTATACTTGCGCGCAAAAGACTCATCTTGGCACTGTTTTATACTTTCCCAATACATATTTTCTGCCCCTTTTGCCAGCATTCACTTAGAGAGTCTACACTTTTCACATCAACCTCATACATTTTAGTCAACTAAACCAAGCTTATAACTTATCATATCATATCAGAATCACAATTTGAGCATAATTTCAAAATCATTGCATCAATCGAACTCAGTGTATTGTTAGTCACTTCAAGAATTTTTATAATCCATGTCTAGTTCTTATTTTAAGCATGTATCTTTATCAAATAATTACATAGCAAAGATTACTTATCGAGTACATTAAAGCACGAATTGATAACACTAAGAGCATAGCAACAAGTAAATCATTTCAATTCATAGAATACCTAACACTTAGGTACTTACCTCGAATCCAAGCTTATGCATAAGACGTAACTTAATTTAATGAATAAGCATTGTAAAAGAAATCAATTAAGGATGCTCAGGATGGATTATCAATCATAGTTCACTATATTAAGAATTTCTTAGCATATAAGACATTTAAACATAACATATCATAATCATAAATCACTTAATACTCACAACATCAAACATAGCAATCAAAGTCATGGTTTCTTATCACACA
The DNA here is from genome assembly GCA_019671005.1 of Hibiscus mutabilis. Taxonomy (NCBI): domain Eukaryota; kingdom Viridiplantae; phylum Streptophyta; class Magnoliopsida; order Malvales; family Malvaceae; genus Hibiscus; species Hibiscus mutabilis. The sequence continues at coordinate 87,010 of JAGYYJ010001473.1, read as the reverse complement.
AGATATCTAACATAGCTTATCATGAATATGGTTATTTTCATATAAGTTATTAAACATAGCATTTCTTGAACATTGTTATTTTTCCTAAATTATCAAACTAGCACTTCAATACGCAAGAATTAGCTTATAAAAATGTCAAATGTATCAAATCATATCTTTGAAATACTTATATACACTCTAAACACTCCAATACATACTTGTTTACATACAAATCCGTCCTGATTTATGTACATATATATATTCGAAACAACTAAAAATGCCATTACAGGTCCAGGCGTATCGAAATAGGTGTCCTCGTACTGGTATAGCTAGGCCATTTCAGGCATAGCATTTCGATACGCGGGAGGGTGTTTCGATACGGGCCTGCCTTTCCAGGCTTAATGTTTTGGTACTCGAGCAAGTGTTTCGATACGGTCATAGGCTTTTTTACCAAGCGTTTTGATACACGATCAATTGTTTCGGTATGTGTTTTATCTACTGGATTCTGAGTTTTTGAAAACATAAGGGCGTATCAAAATAGTAGTACGTATGCGATACAAGTGCCGTTCAATTGGTTATTTTGGAATCTTGAAGGTTTCTGGTTCTTTCATTTTGGTCCTTGAGTCTTGGGAATGCAATTGTATGAATTGGGATGATTAAATTGACCTAGGATTTATCATGTTGGCATGTAAATAGACTAATTGAGGATTGGTAACCTTAAATTCAATTTTGGTCTTATAATTTAAAGTATTTACGTTTTATCCCTCAATTTTGAATATGATGCAATTGATTGTCTTTTGTGACTCATTTTATTCGAGAACTTACCCGCTGCGAGTATGAACATATAGGAATAATAATTTGCGTTTAGTCAAGATAGAAGGAGAAAATGGACCAACTTTTCGTAACCTTTCTCCGGTTTGCTTTGACAAATCTAATGTTGCACTCTCGGTTCGGTCGGGCGACTAGGCCAGGTCAAGCGGGTTACATTTGTTGGTATCAGAGCCAGGTTACGAATGGTTGGGATATTGTTGTTTGGTTTTAAATCATTGTTGGTTATGCACGGTGATTGATTTACATCATGTTGGGGTATGAACTGGGAACACATTGCCTATTACCGAGGTTTTAAAATATTTTATGAGATGGTCTTGGATCCTTTACCTTGTGTTAGCCTAACTTTAATGTGTTTTGATGCTTTTGTTAGCATGGCTTGACGTGAGACACGTTCTATGGCTGGTAATGCCAAAATCGTGCAGAATAACGTTGAGGAAGAGAATCCCACTAATGTTTTACCTTCTCCTCCTCTGTTGGTTCCGCCGGTCGATGTTGACGCTGGTGCTGTGCCCCAGGCTCATCAAGTGCCGGTATTTAGTGATATAACTTCGTTAGTTTAGGCAATAACGGGAGCTTTTCAAGCAGTGATGGCTGGAGTGCATGCGCAGGCACCGACACCTGCTATGGCGGTTAATCCAAGGTTACCTTTGGAGCATCTCCGTAGTTTAAGAGGTGTTGAGTTTAGGTGTTTGAGCCCTGAGGCAGCCGAGGGTTGGCTGGAGAGTACGATTCGTATTCTGAATCAAATAGGCTATAATGATGAGCGTAAGCTGGGTTGTACAGTGTCGTTGTTGCATGGTGATACTTATCATTGGTGGGTGACCACAATTGCTAATGTACCGGAGGTGGATGTAACTTGGGAATTCTTTCGAAGAGCTTTCAAGAAGAAGTATCTTGGTCCTCAGTATCTAGATGCGAGAAAATGTGAGTTTGTGGCCTTGGTTCAGGGCGGCATGTCGGTGGTTGAATATGAGGTAAAATATGTCCAATTGAGTCAATATGCCACGGAGTTGGTTCTGGATGATCTTGATATGTGCAATAGGTTTCCCTATGGGTTAGTGAAGGATATAAAAAAACATATGTATTGGCGGCGGACTACATAGATTTTGATGTGCTTGTAAATCACACTAAGGATATTGAGCTCTTCGCCTATTGGCGGCGGACTACAAGGTTCGGGCATGGCGTCAAATAAGCGAAGAGCTGACTCTGGCTATTTTTGGGAGGCAGAATAGGAGGTTTCGAGATAAGAGGCGTAAGTTAGATCACAAGCGTGGTGGTGGCCATGGTAACCAAGGTGTTCGTATTGTAGCTGAGTGTTAGCATTGCGGTAGATGCCACACGGGTGAGTGTTGGGGAAATACCATGAGTTGTTGGATATGTGGTTCTCTTGGTCACATGAACCGTGATTGTCCTCGTGCTGTGAGTGATGCACCTGTTTGGGCTATTATACCTACCAGGGGTCGAGGCTGTGGTAGGGGTAATTTTTAGAGGTGCGAGGATGGTTAGAGAGCTTTGGCTCATGCTATTGTTGTACAACCAGAGAATGGTGGACCAGCACGGATCTATGCTTATCGTGAGGGGCGCAACAACACGGATGTGATCGCAAGTACTTTCAACTTGCAATCTTTGTCCTTGTTTTCTTTGATTGATTCGGGGTCTACTCATTCATATATCTTAAGTGAGCATGCATCGTTGTTGAATGTTCTTGTTGAGATCTTAGATGTTGGCATGTTAGTAACTAGTTCTTTTGGGGAGACGGTTACAACTAGAACGTTGTATAGGCGTTGTCCTTTGGCGGTGCAAGGTCATGAGTTTGTTACGGATTTGATGGAGTTTCTATTTCATGGTTTTGACGTTATCTGGGGTATGGATTGGTTAAGTGAGCACAAGGCAGTGGTGGATTGTGAGTTTAAAAGGATTTCTCTGAAGTTGGCCGATGATTATGAAGCCGTGGTAGTGGGTGAGAATGTGAAATTCTTGTCCAATATTATTTCGGCTACCCAAGCAGAGAAGATGATGTTTGATGGTTGCCAAGCTTATTTGGCTATTGTTATGAATCTGAAAGCCAAGGGTTTTTAGGTGCAGGACATTCGAGTTATTTGTGATTATCCAGAAGTTTTTCCTGAAAAGTTGTCAGGTTTACCTCTGGATAGGGAGGTAGAGTTTCGTATTGAAACTTATGAAGGTACAACTCTAGTGTCCATTGCTCCTTATCGGATGGCACCGAAGGAGTTAAAAGAGTTGAAATCGCAGCTTCTGGAGTTGTTGGATCATGGGTTTATTCGACCAAGTGTCTCCTTAGGGTGCTCCAGTTCTCTTTGTGAAAAACAATGATGGATCGATGCGTATGTGCATTGATTATCTTCAATTGAATAAGTTGACAATAAAGAACAAGTATCTGTTGCCACAGATTGATGACTTGTTCGATCAGTTTCGTGAAGCAGTTGTGTTTTTGAAGATAGATTTAAGGTTGGGGTATTATCAGTTGAAAGTTAAGGATGTGGATGTTCATAAGACGGCGTTTTATGCGAGGTACGGGCATTATGAGTTTTTGGTGATGTCATTTGGTTTGAAAAATGCCTCGGGGCTTTCATGGACATGATGAATAGAGTGTTTCATGAGTACTTGATCGGTTTGTGGTGATTTTTATTGATGACATACTCGTTTACTCACTTATTGAGGAGGAGCATGATCAGCATTTGTGGATTGTGCTGCAAGTCTTGAAGGATAATCAGTTGTATGCCAAGTTGAGCAAGTGCGAGTTTTGGCTCAAGAAGGTGATGTTTCTTGGACATGTGGTATTTGCGGAGGGAATTCGTGTTGATCCACAGAAAATTTAGGCTATTCTCAATTGGAAACAACCTAAGACCGTGTCGGAAGTGCGTAGTTTCCTTGGGTTGGTAGGTTATTATCGCTGTTTTGTGGAAGGGTTTTCTAGTATTGTGGCTTCATTGACAAAGTTGCTGCAAAAGAGTGTTCCTATCATTTGGACAGAGAAGTAACAACAGGGTTTTGAGAAGTTGAAGGAGGTTTTGACATATGCTCATGTGTTGATTCAACCGGAATTTGGAAGGAGTTTGTGGTTTATAGTGATGCATTGTATATTGGTTTGGGTTGTGTGCTGATGCAGGATGGAAAGGTTGCGGCCTTTGCGTTGAGGCAGTTGAAGGTTCATGAGCGCAATTATCCAACTCATGATTTGGAGCTTGCTGCTGTGGTGTTTGCCTTGACGATTTGGCGACACTACCTTTATGGAGAGAAGTGTATGGTCTTTATAGATCATAAGAGTTTGAAATATGTGATGTCTCAAAAGGATTTGAACCTTAAGCAACGAAGGTGATTGGAGTTGCTTAAGGATTACGACTTGACAATTGAGTATCATCCTAGAAAAGCCAATGTTGTTGCGGATGCGTTGAGTCGTAGGGTGGCGGTTGAGCTTAGGGCAATGTTTGCAAGGTAGAGTGTGACGCGGGAAGGTGGGTTGTTGGTTGAATTGCAAGTTAAGCCTACGATGTCACAAGTGATTAAGGCTAAGCAACCATATGATAATTCATAGGTTTCTCATGTTAAGGACATAGCAGATGGTAATCCAACCGATTTTCCTTTTGATGATAATGGTGTTTTGTGCTTCAAGGGTCGAATAGTGGTGTCGAAAGTCCTGGAGCTCAGGCATACTATTTTGGCGGAAGCACATTCTAGTCCTTTTTCTATGCATCCTTATAGTACCAAAATGTATTGCGATTTGAAGGAAAGGTACTATTGGGTTGGTTTAAAAAAAGATGTGGCAGAGTTTGTGTCCAAGTGTATAGTGTGTCAGCAGGTTAAAGCTGAACATTAGTTTCCATCCAGGTTGTTGCAACCGTTGAGAATTCTTGAGTGGAAATGGGAAAGAATCACCATGGATTTTGTGTCAGGGTTGCCGTTGACATCGGCTAAAAAGGATTCCATTTGGGTGATTGCCGATCGGTTTACGAAGTGTGCACATTTTCTGCCAGTGCATATGACGTACACCTTGGAGATGCTAGCGGATTTGTTTATCTCTCAGATTGTGCGTTTGCACGGGGTACCAAAGTCAATCGTTTTGAATAGAGATCTGAGGTTAACATCAAGTTTTTGGAGATGTTTACATCAGGCTTTGGGTTCGAGGATGAGTTTTAGTACCACGTATCATCCTCGGATGGATGTGCAGTCTGAGCGTGTTATCCAGGTCTTGGAGGATATGCTAAGGTGTTGTATTATTGAGTTTCAAGCAACCTAGGAGAAGCATTTGCCGTTAGTGGAATTGCTTATAATAACAGCTATCAAGCGAGTATACAGATGGCACCATTTGAGGCATTATATGGCTGGAGGTGTCGTATGCCCTTGTGTTGGGCCGAGGTAAGGGAAAAGCTTGTTTCCTTGCCACATGTGTTGAAAGACACGAAAGAGAAAGTTAAGCTTGTGTGTGAATGCTTGAAAGCGACTGCGGATCGGCAGAAATCTTGCGAAGATTTAAAACGTAGGGAAATTGAATATGCGGTGTGCGATTGTGTGTTCTTAAAGGTGTCACCATGGAAAAAGGTGATGCGGTTCGGACGTAAGGGTAAGCTTAGTCCGAGGATTATTGGACCATATGAAATTGTGGAGCGGGTTGGTCCTGTGGCTTATCGGTTGAGGTTGCCTCCCAAGCTTGAGAAAATACATGATGTGTTCCATGTATCCATGTTACAGAGGCATTGGTCAGATCCTTCGCATGTTATGCCGGTGGAGCATATTGAGTTGAGACCGGATTTATCCTTTGATAAGGACCCGGTGGAAATCCATGATTCCAACAGCATCGAGGTGTCAAGGAAGCCACTTGGGAAAGCAAGGCAGATATGTTGGAGCAATTTCTGTAACACCCCGATTTTCAGGCCTAGGAGTTTTGGGGAATGGTTTGGTCGGTCCAATAGACTAGAATTAGAGGTTCGAGTCGAATTCGGGATTTAAATTGGATTAAATATTTTATTAAAGATAAAAATATGGAAAAAAATAGTCTAAAATTATTATTAAATATATAAAAGATTTTGGAAAATGGAATTCGGAAATGGGACATTTTGGGTTAGTGACCAAAATGTAAAGTTTGCAAATTTATTTTTAGTGACTGTTTTGAAAATGGGTCAAAACTTTGAATCTTTAAGGAGCTAATAATCCAAAAGGGTTTCATCAGATTTCTCCCTTTAATTAATTATTTTTAATTAAGTTTTTAAGAAGTATAGATAGTGGAGAGAATTAATTAAACACAATAAAACTTTTTAAAAGAATTTCACGTAACTAACTTTGTAACTTCTTTCTCTCAAGTTCTCTCCAGCCAAGCACATTTCCAGCTTCAATTTCTTCAGCAGGCATTGGAGGTCAGAATTCGTTCTTCTCCTCTAATGAAAGGTTTCTTAATCCATTTTATATTATTTTCATTGGTTTTGATTAATTAAACTCGGATTTATGGTTTAATTGATGGTTTATGATGAAAAACTGAAGAATTTCGTAGTGATATGTTTTTGCTGAGTTAAGGACTGGTTTATAGCTTGATTTTGATGTTTAATATGATAATGAAGTGAGTTTTGATGATAGAATCCCCGAATCTATTGAATCTCTAGTTTGTTAGATTGGTAGTTAAGAGATTTTGAGATGTTGAGGTTAATTATTGGTTGCTGGAGGTATAAGGTTGTTTTAGGTTGTTGTTTTAATGTTAATTGATGTTATTTGAAGGTTGAGATTCGTAGTTGTGGGCTGGGTTGAGGTTTTTGGTGAATCAGGGATGTTTTCGGTTTATAGGTTGTGGTGTTGTGGGGGATTATAGTTAGATAAATGTTAATTGATGGTTGCTTTGAGTTTGGGTGCATTATAATGCATTGGATCCTCTGTTGTGATGTGTTTGAAATAGGGGAAGTTAATCCGGAAGTGAACCTTGGTGTTGAGGAGTTGCCAGAAGCTTATTTGGCATCAGCAAGAGAGGCGTTGCTTTGTTGGTGAGTGAAACGGATAAGAATGGCTTTTTAAAGATTTGAAAAGGTTTAATGGGAGTCTAGACTAGGATTGATACGCTGGTCTAAGGCTCGGAAGTAAGTAAAGTGGATTTCTCTCTCAATTTTGGTTGGCAAATAATTTATGAATGCACTTGTTAAATGATTGTTTACCTCCTGTTTTATGCATGAAATGAACATGGCTCAATACTGAGAATTGATATCAAATGATGTTAGATGCATTTGGAAAGTAATGCATGATTTTAAAGAATGTTTGTGAACATGGTTTATGCATGGTTTAATGCAAAATGAAATGATTTGAATGATGCATAAGAAAACAGTGAGGTATGGTTATAAAAGTGGATTATATTGGCAAGTGATGAATTGAAAATGTTATGAAAATATTATCGGATATAATTGGCCGGCCATAGGATTTAAAGTGTACTATAATAAGTCGCTCATGGTTGTAGAGGTAGTATGAGAGGTACTTACTCCGGTCATGTGAACCCCGATGCTGTTGAGGTAACACTTAGATGGCTTTTACTCCAGCCATGAGCTGTAGAGGTTGATGCGTCGAGTGTGTGTACTCCAAGTTGGAGGATTAGCCTTGGTAGTGTAGAGGTGGTGCATGTGTTGCATGACTCTATGCCAATGGGCTGCAAGAGATTGCGAAATCTCTCGCGAAATCCGTGTATCTGATGTTAATGATGATTTATGGAAAGGATGAATATTGACATAGATCACTTGAAAGCCAATATAATGTTCTAAATTGTATCATGTTGATGGATTGGTTTGAATGACGTGATTTATACGTGTTATACTCCTTAAGCTTTGCATATGGGATGTTATGCTTGGGAAAGCTTAAGTAGAGGGAATTGCATATGGGATTATGCTGTGGAATCCATGATACATGTTGCATATAGTTTAATATGTTGATTTTATAAAGATTAAGTGCATGTTTTGAAGGAATGGCATGATGGTTTGAAATGGTTCTAAATTGCATTGGATGATGTTTTATATTCTCGAGCGCTCCTCACTAAGCAATGATTGCTTACGCTCTATTTTATCATCAATGCAGATTGATTGAATGCAAGCGGCCTAGAAAGTAAGGAGGGAATTCCAAGACTTGATTTACCAAAGTATGTTAGGGTTTTAAAGTAGTAATAAATGCAATGTGGCTTAAATGTTGTTGGGAGTGTTTGAGTGGTTACTTCTCCATTTGAGCAAGTTTATATTGTTGCTTTGGACTTGTGATAAGCTTGGTTTGTTGGATTTTGCATATGGTTCGTGCTTTGGTTGCTTGAGTATTAGGAAACATGCCTATAGTTAACTTTGAAGCATGATGATTGTTTCTTGATGTTTGGTTTATGGTTGTTGATGGTAAATGACCAATGATGATGTTATTTGGTTGTTAGAAGCATGCTTAAGTGTTAGAATTCCAAAACGAGGCTAAAAACCAGCAAATTTTGACATTACAGGTCAGGGCGTATCGATACGCCTATGCCCATATCAGTACATGTAAGTGTTTCCAGGAAAAGCGTATCGATAAACGGGTGACCGTATCAATACGGGTAAGCACATTTCCAGGCTTAGCGTATCAATACACGGGTAACCGTATCGATACGGGTCTACGATTTTAGGCATAGTGTATCGATACACATGAAGGTGTATCGATACAGTTTTGAGCTACTAGAATCTAGAATTTTCAGAAAGCTCAGGCGATCGATACACTTGCTCGCGTATCGATACAGTCAGTGGTTAAGTTAGTTAAAAGTATGTTTTAAGGTTTCTGTTTTCTCATGTTTTAGTCCCTGATTGTTCTACTTGAAATTAAATGAGTTTGAATGATCATTTTGACCCGAAATTTCACCAGTATGCATGTAATTGGTTTAATTGAGGATTGGTAACTTTAATTATTGAATTGGTCCTTCAAAATAATGGAATTTACAATTTGGTTCTTGGATGTTATGTATGCAATTGGATGAGTTCAGATGATTGTTTTAAGTTGAAATTTGGCATGTATGCTTGTAACCTAACTAATTGAAGATTGGTAAAGCAAATTACAAGTTAACCCTTATAGATGTATAGATTTATGTTTTGGTCCCTATTCTTGCAATGTGGCCAATTGGATATCAATTCGATGCCCGATTGAGTTGGGTTTTCTTTGGTTGTATGTATGAAATGTAGAGTAATAACCAAAATCTAGATAAGATAAAGGAAAAAAATGGTTGCATTTTTCCAAGTTCTCTTTTCCGGTTTACTTCGGTAAACCTAATGTAACTCGTTTGGTTCAGTCTTGTAACTAGGCTAGGTCGAGGGGGATATATTTGGTGGTATCAGAGATAGTTTATGATTGTTGGGAGTGGGTTATGGTTGGTTTATGCATGTTGGGAAGTTGTTTGATATGTATGTAGATTGAATTGAGTTGATTGCTATACACGGTGATTGATTGTGTGTTATATGCCATGTTTGGGGAATGATTTGGGACACATTGCTTTATTACTACTGATGTAAAATGCTTTTTGATTTGAAATAGAAGTCTTGGATCCTTTCTTGAGGTTGGCGTAATCGTTTTTGTTTCGGTGTATTATCATGTCATAGATTCTTTGTTTACGATGCCATCGAGGAGAGAATTACGTTTTAATGCAAATGCAGGAAGGCATGAGGATAAGGATAATGTTATGCCTGTTGAGGGGTTGCCACCTCCTCCGCTGAATCCACCTACGGGTGTGGAACAAGTACCACCTGTGCCAATTGGGCTAGTGTTGGGTGATTTGAATCCTTTGATACAAGCGATGACGAGAGTCTTTCAGGCTATGGTTGTTGTGTTGGTTTCAAGAGCCAAGGATATTGAGCAGAGTTTGGGCTTGACATCTCATGCTGGAGGATCTGGTCATGGTAAGAGATCCACTGATTCTAATATTGGTGGTGGTCGGTATAAGAGGTGTCGAGACCGAAGACATCGACCTGAGCTTGGGCGGAGAGGTCAGCTAGGGCAGAGTTCCGGAGGTGGGATACCTGAATGTGCTCAGTGTGGGAAGAAACATTCTGGGGTTTGTTGGAGTTTGGATAGGGTTTGTTGGGGTTGTGGATCTCAAGACCATGTTAGACGCGACTGTCCATAGACAGGACGAGTTGGTCTAGTTCCTGCACCGGTTACAGCTAATGCTTGTTGGAGTTGTGGGTCGACAGATCATACGAGGCGTGATTGCCCTATGTTAGCTAGAGGTGCACAGGCTCCTGCACCTGCTGTGGTTGCCCCGAGAGGTCGAAGGTATGGACGAGGACATTTCTAGCTGAGAGATGGTGGGCATAGGACTGTGGCACACACTGTTGCTATCCAGCTAGAGGGTGGAGGTCTCGCCAGGGTGTATGCGCATCTTGAGGGATGCAACGATACCGATGTGATTGTAGGTACCTTTACTTTGCAATCTTTGCCATTGTTTTCATTAGATGATTCTGGTTTCACCCATTTGTATATTCTGAGTGAGCATGCTTAGTTGCTTAACATACCTGTTGAATTTTGGATGTTGGTGTTTGAGTAACTAGTTCTTTGGGCGAAACGGTTGTGGTTAGGAAGTTATATCGAAGGTGTCCTTTAATGGTGCAAGATCATGTGTTTGCCATGGATTTGATGGAGTTACCATTCCATGGGTTTGATGTAATTTTAGGGATGGATTGGTTATCCGAGCATAGGGCGGTTGTGGATTTTGAAGCCAAACAAATATTCGTGCGTCCCGCTGATGATTATGAAGTTGTGGTGGTTGTCGAGAATGCAAAGTTCCTGGCCAATGTTGTTTCAGCTTTGGAAACAAGTCGAATGTTGAAACTCGTATGTCAGGCGTATTTCGCCTATGTTATGAATCCTGGATCTAAGGATGTACGTGTGTAGGACATCCGTACAGTTTGTGATTTTCCAGAAGTTTTTCTTGAAGAGTTGCTAGGGTTTCTGTCGGATAGGGAGGTAGAGTTTAAAATCAAGACGTATGTTGATACGGCTCCGGTGTCCATTGCGCCTTATCGCATGGAACCTAAGGAATTGAAGGAGTTGAAGACAGTTGCAAGAGCTGCTTGATCGAGGTTTCATTAGACCTAGTGTTTCACCCTGAGGTGCACTGGTGTTATTTGTGAAGAAGAATGATGGCACGATGAGGATGTTCATCGATTATCGGTAGCTAAATAAGTTGACTATTAAGAATAAATATCTCGTGCCACGGAATGATGATTTGTTTGATCAGTTTAGGGGTGCTTTGGTGTTCTTTAAGATAGATTTGAGGTCTGGGTACTATCAGTTGAAAGTGAAGGATGTGGATGTGCCAAAGATTGCCTTTCGTACAAGGTATGGGCATTATGAGTTTCTGGTTATGCCTTTCGGTTTGAAAAATGCCCCGACTGCGTTTATGGACATGATAAATTGAGTGTTTTATGAGTACCTTGATCAGTTCGTGGTAGTTTCATACACGATATTCTCTTGTACTCACATACCGAGGAAGAGCATGATCGACATTTGTAGGTAGTGTTGCAAGTGCTAAAGGATAATCAGTTATATGCTAAGTTGAGCAAGTACGAGTTTTGGCTTAAGGAGGTGATGTTCCTTGGTCATGTGGTTTCTACGGAGGGTATTCACGTTGATCCGTAGAAAATTGAGGCTATTCTCAATTGGAAGCAACCTAAGTCTGTATCGGAGGTATGTAGTTTTCTTGGGTTGGCTGGTTATTATCGCCGTTTTTTAGGGGTTCTCAAGTATTGCAGCACCATTGACCAAGTTATTGCATAAGAATATTCCTTTTGTGTGTATGGAGAAGTAACAACAGGGTTTTTGAAAAGTTGAAAGAGGTTTTGACACAGGCTCATGTGTTGATTTAGCCTGAATCTGGGAAGGAGTTTGTGGTTTATAGTGATGCGTCGCTTGCTGGCTTGGGTTGTGTGCTGATGCAGGGCAGGAAGGTTGTGGCCTATGCATCGAGGCAGTTGAAAGTTCATGAGCGCAATTATCCAACTCATGATTTGGAGCTTGCTGCTGTGGTGTTCGATTTGAAAATTTGGCGACATTACCTCTATGGTGAGAAGTGTGTGGTTTTTACGGATCATAAGTGCCTAAAGTATCTGATGTCACAGAAGGAGTTGAACCTTAGGTAGCGAAGATGGTTGGAGTTGCTTAAGGATTACGATTTGACCATTGAGTGTCATTCGGGTAAAGCAAATGTGGTGGCGGATGCTTTGAGTAGAAAAGCTGTGGTATTTTGGGGAATGATTTGGTCTGTCAAGGAGATCGAAATTAGAGGTTCGAGTCGGATTCGGGATTTAAATTAGATTAAATATTTTTATTGAAGATAAAAATATGGAAAATAGCCTAAAATCATTATTAAATATAAAAGATTTTGTTAAAAACAATTTTGGAAAATGGAATTCGGAAATGGGACATTTTGGGTTAGTGACCAAAATGCAAAGTTTGAAAAACAGTTTTTAGTGACTATTTTGAAAATGGGTCAAAACTTTGAATCTTTAAGGAGCTAATAATCCAAAAGGGTTTCTTTAGATTTATCCCTTTAATTAATTATTTTTAATTAAGTTTTTAAGAAGTATAAATAGTAGAGAGAATTAATTAAACACAATTAAGCTTTTTAAAAGAATTTCACGTAACTAACTTTGTAACTTCTTTCTCTCAAATTCTCTCCAGCCAAACACATTTCCAACTTCAATTTTTTCAACAATTGAGGGGAGAAATCAGAATTGGAGGTGAGGATTTGTTCTTCTCCTCTAATGAAAGGTTCTTTATTGAAATTCCTAAGTTCTTGATCCATTTTATATGATTTTCATTGGGTTTTGATTAATTAAACTCAGATTTATGGTTTAATTGATTGGTTTATACCTTGATTTTGATGTTTAATATGATAATGAAGTGAGTTTTGATGATAGAATCCCCGAATCTATTGAATCTCTAGTTTGTTAGATTGGTAGTTAAGAGATTTTGAGGTGTTGAGGTTAATTATTGGTTGCTGGAGGTATAAGGTTGTTTTAGGTTGTTGTTTTGATGTTAATTGATGTTATTTGAAGGTTGAGATTCGTAGTGTGGGCTGGGTTGAGGTTTTTGGTGAATCGAGGATGTTTTTGGTTTATAGGTTGTGGTGTTGTGGGGGATTATAGTTAGATAAATGTTAATTGATGGTTGTTGTGAGTTTGGATGCATTATAATGCACTGGATCCTCTGTTGTGATGTGTTTGAAATAGGGGAAGTTAATCCGGAAGTGAACCTTGGTGTTAAGGAGTTGCCGGAAGCTTAATTTGACATCGGTAAGAGAGGCGTTGCTTTGTCGGTGAGTGAAACAGATAAGAATGGCTTTTCAAATATTTTAAAAGGTTTAATGGGAGTCTAGACTAGGCTTGATACGCTGGTCTAAGGCTCGGAAGTAAGTAAAACGGATTTCTCTCTATTTCGGTTGGCAAATGATTTATGAATGCACTTGTTAAATGATTGTTTACCTCATGTTTTATGCATGAAATGAGCAGGGTTCAATAATGGGAATTGATATGAAATGATGTTAGATGCATTTGGAAAGTAATGCATGATTTTAAAGAATGTTTATGAACATGGCTTATGCATGGTTTAATGCAAAATGAAATTATTTGAATGATGCATAAGAAAACAGTGAGGTATGGTTATAAAAGTGGATTATATTCGCAAGTGATGAATTGAAAATGTTATCGGATATAATTGGACGTCCATATGATTTAAAGTGTACTATAATAAGTAGCCCATGGTTCTAGAGGTAGTATGAAAGGTACTTACTCCGATCATGTAAACCTCAATGTTGTTGAGGTAACACTTAGATGGTTTTTACTCCAGCCATGAGCTGTAGAGGTTGATGCGTCGAGTGTGCGTACTCCATGTTGGAGGATTAGCCTTGGTAGTGTAGAGGTGATGCATGTGTTGCACGACTCCATGCCAATGGGCTGCAAGAGATTGCGAAATCTCTTGTGAAATCCGTGTATCAGATGTTAATGATGATTTATGGAAAGGATGAATATTGAAATGGATCTCTTGAAAGCCAATATAATGTTTTAAATTGTATCATGTTGATGGATTGGTTTGAATGACGTGATTTATACGTGTTATACTCCTTAAGGTTTGTATATGGGATGCTATGCTTGGAAAGCGTAAGTAGAGGGAATTGCATATGGGATTATGCTGTGGAATCCATGATACATGTTATATATAGTTTAATATGTTGATTTTATAAAGATTAAGTGCATGTTTTGAAGGAATGGCATGATGGTTTGAAATGGTTCTAAATTGCATTGGATGATGTTTTATATTCTCAAGCGCTCGTCACTCATCAATGATTGCTTACGCTCTCTTTTATCATCAATGTAGATTGTTTGAATGTAAGTGGTCAAGCAAGCAAGGAGGGAATTCCAAGACTTGATTTACCAAAGTATGTTTGGGTTTTAAAGTAGTAATAAAGGCAATGTGGCTTAAATGTTGTTGGGAGGGTTTGAGTGGTTACTTCTCCGTTTGAGCAAGTTTATATTGTTGATTTGGACTTGTGATAAGCTTGGTTTGTTGGATTTTGCATATGGTTCAAGCTTTGGTTGCTTGAGTTTTAGGAAGCATGCCTATAGTTACCTTTGAAGCATGGTGATTGTTTCTTGATGTTTGGTTTATGGTAGTTGATGGTAAATGACCAATGATGATGTTATTTGATTGTTAGAAGCATGCATAAGTTTTCAAAATTGATGGTAAATGACCAATGATGATGTTATTTGATTCTTCTCCTCTAATGAAAGGTTCTTTACTGAAATTCCCAAGTTCTTGGCTCTTTACATATGTTTTCTAATAGGTTTTGATTAATTAATTATGGATTTTAGCTTAATTGAGGGATCTTGTGATTTTCAATTTGGATCTGTTTTTCCAGTGTTGTGGATTGATTTCAATCTCATTTTGGATGTATTATAATATGGATAAGTTTTTTTTATTAATGGATTCCCAAAATTGGTTCAATCTCTAATTGTTTAGGTTATTAGGTTTTTGGGTTGTTTAAGGTGTTTAATCATTGCTGGAAGTAAAAGGATGTTGTGAATGAGTTTTTAGAAATCAATTGATGAAGCTTGATGTTTTGAATCATTATAATATGGCTAGGTTAAGATTGAGTAGTGTTTGAGGTTGATTTCGGTAAGCTTTGGATGAGTTTTGAGTGGGCATCTTGAAAACTACGAGATTTTGGGTTGAAACAGAGTGTTGGATGGATTTTAATGCATGTTTCCTCTGGTTTTGTGTGGCTAAAATAGGGAATAATCAAGGAGTAGCATCTTGAGGTGGTTCTAGACCTGTCAGGAGCTTGTTTCGTGGTAGCTAGCAAGGCGAAGTGAAATTGGTAAGTGGAAACGGTCTTAAAAGTCTTTCAAAGGTTTGAAAGTGGTTTTGGGGGTTTAGGATAAGTTTGAAACACTTATCTAAGCTCGGAAGTAAGTTTCCCTCTTTTGCTCTTTAATATCAGTTCGGATATGAGCATGTGTAATTCATGTTTTGGTCCTAAATATGGTTTGTTTTTACTTACTGTAAATGCATGATTTTGAGTACATATGTAGTAGCTTAAATGTGTAGTAAATGCTAGTGAGCATTGGTTTTTATTTCGGTCGGGAATGTGATATTGCTATGGCAATGTGATCCGCATATGTGGAGATTTTGTGTAATGCATTGTAAAACAGTGAGTAAATGGTTTTGTAAATGATATATTGGCTATGTGACAAGGTGAGAACATATTAAGATATAGTTGGCATGCCATAGGATAAAGTGCACTATAATATGGTTAAAAATCGATTGTGGGTTAAGAGTCCTTGAGGTATAGCGGCCGGCTACCCGGACTATGTTGCTACCACTTGGGTTAAGCGGTTGGTTCCCCTTGTTGATGTAAAGCTTGCGGTCGGTAAGGTTGTAAATTCATGCGGTCGGCATGGGGTAGTCTTGATAATGGTCGGTCATTAAGGGAGATTCGTGTATCCGATGAGTAAAGTTAACGGTCGGTTAACTAAAGGTTAGCGGTCGGCTAATCAAGGATAGTGGTTGACTATCCGGGGTCACTATAATTGCCAATATAT
Source organism: Hibiscus mutabilis (assembly GCA_019671005.1). Taxonomy (NCBI): domain Eukaryota; kingdom Viridiplantae; phylum Streptophyta; class Magnoliopsida; order Malvales; family Malvaceae; genus Hibiscus; species Hibiscus mutabilis. The sequence continues at coordinate 71,120 of JAGYYJ010001473.1, read as the reverse complement.
GAGAATTCTAATGTTGAATCTATTCATAATGCTTTGGGATTTAAGCATGGTTTTGTATATAATGCTTTGGTTTTAAGCATGGTTTTGTATTTGATGCTTTGGGATTAAGCATGTGGAATATATATATTGTTTTGCATATGGTTGATATGCATGTCTTGATTTCAAACTGTTGGAACTTGCTTAGGTCGTAAGCATGGTTTGAAAACAAGTGTTGGTTTTCAGGGAATGCATCATCGTTTAAGAGCATCCTCACTAAGCAAGTGTGCTTACGCTCTCTTTCCTCTAATGATACAGAGTATTAAAGCTTGGAGGCAGCAAAGGCAAGGATTAGGTGATATAAATACAAGACTATTTGAGTATGAACTCGGTTTTAGTTTTTGGTTAATACGGCAATGTGTTCGCCATGGACTTTTGGGTTTTGTAATTCAGTTTTCCCTAGTTTTAAGCATGTATAATGCTGTGATTTTGGAGCTTTATTGTTGATGTTTCGCATATCATGCATCGTTACTTATGGTTGATGTTATATGGTTACCTAGGTAAGCATCTAAATTTTTGCTTGGATGAATTGCTTTAATGAGCTAATCCTGTTGATTATGGTATTGATGTGTTGTTGGTATGGTGTTCTTGCTGGTAAATGCTTAATTGAGCATCTTGGTATGTTTGGTGGTGAGTTATAGGGAGCATGCCTCTAGATCAATCTTTTGGTGGCATAATCTTGTGTTGTAGTTAAACCTTGGTACAAGTGTTGTTAAATGTGATGTTGGATGCTTATATGTATGTATGCAAGTTGCTATGACCTAAATGCATCTAGTCTTTTGTGAAAAAACCAGCTAAAAATGACATTACAGGTCCAGGCATATCGAAATAGGTGTCACGTACCGGTACGGCTAGTCCATTTCAGGTATAACATTTCAATACACGGGAGGGTGTGTCGATACGGGCCTACCTTTCTAGGCTTAACGTTTCGGTACTCGAGCAAGTGTTTCGATACGGTCATAGGCATTTTTGCCAGGTGTTTTGATACACGATCAAGCATTTTGGTACGGGTTTTAGCTACTGGATTTTGAGTTTTTGAAAACATAAGGGCGTATCGAAACACTAGTACGCATACCGATATGGGTGCTATTAAATTGGTTATTTTGGAATCTTGAAGGTTTCTGGTTCTTTCATTTTGGTCCTTGAGTCTTGGGAATGCAATTGTATGAATTGGGATGATTAAATTGACTTGGGATTTATCATGTTGGCGTGTAAATGGACTAATTGAGGATTGGTAACCTTAAATTCAATTTTGGTCTTGTAATTTAAAGTATTTACGTTTTAGTCTTCAATTTTTAATATGATGCAATTGATTGTCTTTTGTGACTCATTTCATTCGAGAACTTACCCACTGCGAGTATGAACATGTAAAAATAGTAATTTGCATTTAGACAAGATAAAAGGAAAAAATGGACTGACTTTTCGTAACCTTTCTTCGGTTTGCTTCGAAAAACTTAATATAGCACTCTCAGTTCGGCCGGGCGTCTAGGCCGGGTCAAAGGGGTTACATTTGTTGGTATCAGAGCTAGGTTACAAAAGGTTGGGATGTTGTTGTTTGGTTTTAAATCATTGCTGGTTATGAATGGTGATTGTGTACATGTACGGTGATTGATTTACATCATGTTGGGGTATGAACTGGGAGCACATTTCCTATTACAGAGGTTTTAAAATGTTTTATAAGATGGTCATTTGCCATGTGTTAGCATGACTTTAATGTGTTTTGATGCTTTTGTTAGCATGGCTTGACGTGAGGCACGTTATATGGCTGGTAATGCCAGAATCGGACAGAATAACGTTAAGGAAGAGAATCCCACTAATGTTTTACCTCCTCCTCCATCGTTGGTTCCGTCGGTCGATGTTGGGGCTGGTGTTGTGCCCCAGGCTCATCAAGTGTCGGTATAAGGTGATCTGACTCCATTAGTTCAGGCAATAATGGGAGCTTTTCAAGCAGCGATGGCTGGAGTGCATACGCAGGCACCGACACCTGCTATTGCGGTTAACCCAGGGTTACCTTTGGAGCGTCTCTACAGTTTGGGAGGTGTTGAGTTTAGGGGTTTGAGCCCTGAGGCAGTCGAGGGTTGGCTGGAGAGTACGATTTGTATTCTGAATTAAATGGGCTGTAATGATGATCGTAAGTTGGGTTGTACAGTGTCACTATTGCATGGTGATGCCTATCATTGGTGGGAGACCACAATTGCTAATGTCCCGAAGGCGGATGTAACTTGGGAGTTCTTTCGAAGAGCTTTCAAGAAGAAGTATCTTGGTCCTCAGTATTTGGATGCGAGGAAACGTGAGTTTATGGCCTTGGTTCAGGACGGCATGTCGGTGGCTGAATATGAGGTGAAATTTGTTCAGTTGAGTCAGTATACCACGGAGTTGGTTCGAGATGATCTTGAGAGGTGCAACAGGTTTTGCTATGGGTTAGTGAAGGATATCAAAACATACTTGTTGGCGGCAGACTACACAGATTTTGATGTGCTTGTAAACCGTGCTTGGAATAAGCGAGGAGTAGACTCTGGCTATTCTAGGAGGTAGAATAGGAGAGTCTCTAAGTGAATGCTGACAAAAGGGGCAGAAAATATGTATTGGAAAAGTATAAAACAGTGTCAAGATGAATCTTTTGTGTGCAAGTATACACGGTCTGCAAGTAATACAACAGTTAAGCTGAGTATCGATCCCATAAAGATTGACTTGGAATCCAATTGTCTTTGATTGTTACTTGCCTTGAGAAAAAGTTATTTGTTTTGAAGTGGTTTCAGAAATAATTGAAAAATAAAATAAATGAAAGTAAAATAAACTAAGACGTTGGCAAGGAAGGTGCTTTAATGAATGATGAGCGTTGGCAGGGAATGCCTGGTTTTCATGCTATTCATGTCGTGGCAGCCTTTAATAACAACCTTACTTGGCATTGTTTGCCGAGCAGATTCAAAATTAGAAAAGCCTCTCTCGATGGTCATTGACCTAAATTGATCATGTAAAAACCTCTATATCTCTATAGTGCATACTTTTAAATAAACAAATTTGATTAAGATCCAATATATACTTCTAAGGGGTAGATTTCACTCCCGAAGTAAGTTCATCTACTCGAACGACTTCTCTCGAAGCTTCTCTCCTTAGTATTCAACAACTTGATCGTTGCCACCCCAAGTCTGTTAAGATATTGAGAAGCAATAGGCCAATAGTGCCAGCTCTCGCTTGGCATAGTATTTAGGAAATAGTAAAGTATGCCCAATAGATAAAATAATACCAAAGGCAGATTTATTATTAAAAACTAAAACATGAAATAGTGTTCAACACAAGACATCCCCCACCAACTATGAAATTAGTTCATGGTGAGGGACTTAACCAAAAAACCACAAATGTTTCCCAAGCACATCATCTTTTAAAACAAAATAAAATAACTTGAAAGAGAAAATGGACTAGAAGGGGTCTCTCGATGTAGTCCTTCAAGATTCAGGCTTCTCGGCTAAGCTGGTCGAACCACCCTTCTAAGGTGCAGTCGGTTGTCAATCGTTGCACACCAACTCCTCACTCCGATCGTCTATGAATCGCTTCCAAGATCCTTCTTGGTTGGTGTTTAAATAGGTGTGCAAGGAAGGGATAGGATAAGCTCCTCATTTGAATTTTAAATGCTGAAGGGATAAGAGATAATCATCTTATCCCAATTTGAATGAGAGTTGATCAGTTAGTGCTGACGTCATACTACCGAAGCTGCCTTGGCATCCAAGCTTCGCATGGATCTACCCCCTACCCGGGTTGGCAGGAAACCGGTCCTGGAGCGTTACCAAGGAACAATAAAAGCATGAACAAGCAAGAATAGGCTTACTCATCCATATTAGATGAGTTACTTGAATAACAAGTAACCAAACATACAATCTTTAACAAGTAACCATACATACACTATAGGTTACTAAAAATTTTCAATCAACATCATCATACAACTATTATCATTCAAATAGCTTAAGGGAGTACACATGCTTCCATTTCATTTCATTGTTCGTTAGCTTGGTTTCATATAACATTTCATGCATACTTACTAAACAACATCCATTGTACATACCTTGATTCCAAGCAAGCATTTGCCACCCTTACCATTCGGAAATTACAATACAAGCTTATAAAAGTTACATATACAACATGACATGATCACACAAGTAATTATCACATTATACAAGCCATTCGAATAGCATAATAGTCTAGGTCAATTACTTTGAACATTCATTAGACTCATATCAATACTTGTATGCACAACAAGATACATTACCATTACATAGAATTATAGTTCATTACTTAATTTACATTAATCACCAAGTTCATAGCATGATAGGCCATTCAAGACATATATACATATATACAAGATCAAGTGTTCAAAATGCATGCACTAGACAATATATACTACTAAGTGCCACCAACTAGGGGAGTACAAAACAAGTATGAACCATACTTTAGCAAAATCTTGTGTCTTGCTTTGAGCTCAAGGAAACCATACTTTAGGATCAAGCAACGATCGAAATCCTTAATCTGTGGTTGGGAAGAATGAAAACAAGAGTGATAAGTACAAGATTGTACTTAGTGAGGTAGCAACTAGTTCTAACCAATTGTTAAGACATGTATCAATTAGCTAAATTGAGCCTAGTCGAGGTTGGAAGCAATTCGAATTCAAGCTTCAAATAAATACTTATCATTTTCAAATTTAGTGACATATAATTTTAAGCAAAACATTAGGCACACATCAATGCAAGAGGGTTTATGACCCATTCAAGTAGCAATTCAAGTATCAAGTAGTGCAAGTATAAAGGAACTCAAGTATCAAGTAGTTCAAAAATCAATAGCTCAAGTATCATGTAATTCAAGAATTAAGTGGCTCAAGCATCATGTAATTCAAAATCAAGTAGCTCAAGTATCATGTAATTCAAGAATCAAGTTAACAAATAATTCAAGTATCAAGGAGCTTTATTCTTTAGTTATTTCTCATTTGCTTTCTTTAGTTTATACCTTTGGTATTTAGTTGTCCAGGTAATCGAGTCTCCAACCAACTGTCGCCACAAGATGTGCCATAGCACTGGTCAACCCTCCTACTATCACCAAAGACCACATATACGTACCCTCTGTCTGTCGCCAATTAGGGGCCTTAGCCCTGGACCGTAGTCCACCCTGACACAATGAGCTTTAGACTCTAAGGCATGCCCTTCTACCTATGACCACTAACAACCAAGGCTTTGTTCAATTATGAATCACTTATTCAAGTATAACATGTTTATGTCAAGCAATAGCTTATTCAATGATCAATTCAAGTGATACATTGCAAGATCATGTTCATATACACAGCCCTTAGGCCAATTGAGCCTTAGCTCTACACTTTGGAATTTAATCTTGTCCTTCAAGCAAGCAATTACCATATGCCATCTCTTAGGCATCAAGAAAGATCTTAAGTTCATGATATATATCATGTTAACAAGTAATTAAATCATAAAAGTACAATTAAGCACACATTCGAAATGATCACAATCAAGGCATCAATGTTCAAGCATTTGTATCAAAGAGCACTATCAAACAAGCATTACAACAAGTCATATCCAAGGCATGGAAACGTACATTTGTTTTCACTTTTCTTTCTAATTAATTTCTGAATTTTGCATGCTATTACTTATTCACAATTTTAGATTAGTCCATTCTTCCCTTTTATTCATATTCAAGTTAAAATTAAGATCATTAACATGGCATATCAATGGCAAGAAGATAATCATGCACATTTGGTTAGGACCTAAGTCCTAACCCTATTGTAAACTACACTCACAATACTCCAAGCTTAGCTAATCTTGGATCCAAATCCCCTTGTTTCTAGCTTTCGAATGCTCCTCCTTAGACCCTTCTCCAATGTTCCCTTCTCATTCTAACATTCCATACAATTAAATCATGGTCAAGACAAGCACATTCATTTATTAAAAACAAGACAACAATACACATAATTCATTCAACATACATTTCAAAACATCAAGGCTGCTACTACTGTCAAGCAGCATGTGCACAGTTTACTTAAACATGCATATCTTTCATTCTGTACGTCGGAATTTCAATTGGTTTACACCGTTGAAAATATAACTTTATTTTCCTTCTAACCATATAAGCTTTGCATTTCAGTTCTTTACCAATTAATACATATTTTTACTTAAAGACAGGGTAATTACAACACTGGACAGCTTGCATTGTCCTTAGTGTTTCATTTCTACAATCCCAAATTCAATTCCGTTTTCTCCTAATGAATTTAGACATATTAAGGTACTATCCATTAAATTGTCAGCCTTAAATTCCATTTGTACAATTTATAGAGATTTTTCAAAGTTACTGCCCAGAACAAGGTATTCTAGACAAATTACACTAGGTTAAATTTCTAGCCTCTTTAATCACTTAGATGACATTTCAAACATATTAATTCAACTTATTTACTTATTTCTACAAGCTTAGATCAGTCCATAACTCATAAAAATGGCCGTTAAACAAGTTTAGAACATAATCCATGAAGTTTCACGCTCACTTGTACACAGAACTGATTTTATCTTGCAAAAACATTCCTAACATACATGCCTATAAATCAATCCCCTGTTTCCTTAGTTTATTTCCATAACTCCCTAGCATATATGTAACCACCTTTTTGTTTATAAAGCTGCCCATTAGCCATATGGTCATAGCAAACATTACCTACCATAACATACATATTCAAATACTTCAAAACAGTCTTGTACTTATCATTAAGCAATTCCACTGTTTTCTACTCCCCTAATCAGACCTTAATTACATTCAAAGTTACCGGGAAGATTAGTCACTATTCAATAACATCCATAGACTTTACTTTAAAATCTAATAACATTATTCATATATGAAATTTTTCTAATTTCCATTGAATCAACACTCGACCATGAAAGAAACTACGCACCTAATTACATAACTTGTACTCTTTATCCAACAATTGTTTCAAAACAACTATACATGAAGTATCAAAACTCAATCTAGCATACATGTCTTTATCTAGAAGGGATTCAAAGTAATTTACCTTCAATGAGAATAAGTTCAAGAGTGATCTAACCTAATGGAAGTAAAAGTGAGGCAATATTTTCTCTCTTTCTTTCTCTCAAGCTCGGGTGTCTAGATGGAGAAGATGGAGGATAAATTTGGTTAATTTTCTTCACTGAAAATTCTATCCTAAGAGGTTTAAATCAATGACACATGTAAGGAACACACCCAAGAATTCTTTTAGCATGCAACATCCATATTTCCATGCTTAACAATTCAGTCCATTACAATCGACAATCCTTATTTCCTTCCTTTCAAATTGGTCCTTAACTTCTTTTAATTTTATAACTTAAAAGTTCTATCACAATTTAATTCAAGGTTCGAAGTAGTACTCTACTAGACCAATCTTTGGGGTATTACATGCCAACCACTCTTGGCACCATCTTATCCGCTACTTTTTCGGAGATTGATCCAATTGCTATCTTTCCGGAGCCTGATCTTATCCTATTTTTTTGGGTCCAACAACCTCTTTCCATGGCATTAAGTTCACTTCTCTGCCAACTAGTGCTTGGCATTGTCTGGTCCATCTGTGCCAACAACACTCGGCATTCTCTCTAGCATTCCATCCTGTGTTGCTTTATGGGCCAAATAATCTGCCAAACCTGCAAAATTGCCAACAAAACAACCCTTCACATTGCATAGACATAATTCTAAGCTCCTTATGTAGATGCATGGTTTTAACATCCTAAAGCAACTAAATGTACCTAAAAACAAGCAAAAGCATTGTATAATTGGCATTAAAAACAGTACTTTTGGAGAGGTAACACACCCCCAACACTAACTCATTGCTTGTCCTCAAGTAATGCAATTAAAATAAAAACAAAAACTGTGAAAATGTTACCTCGACAAAATTTTGGTTGAATGCCAACACGTGCTGGCAAGCAGAATTTGGCTCTATTTCTGTCCTCAATATCTCAGTGCAATAATGCCAAGCAAGAAGTAATTCAAGTGCAGCAATATAACTCTAGTCTAAGTTCATGAAGAGTGCATGATGTGTAGGCAATATGCATTGAGTATCCTTTCACTCCCTTAGCCAATTTTACTACCTAAACTCAGATTCTTATTTTTATCATTTTTTTCTTGCCAACGGTTTCTGTTGGCATTAATTTAAGCATGCTTCGTGACACTATTTAGCGTGAGAGATAAGAGGGAGCATACCACGAATCCCCACCTTAATCTAGACATCACTAGGCTTTCTCTTCAACTCATACCTTAAGGTTTTGGACTTGAGAACTAAGAGGGAGCAAACTACGAAGCTCTAAGTAACTTATTATCCCTAGGTAGAGGAGAGTTCATTTTTTTCATTGCCCTGGCAGAACATTGCTGCCTTATTAGTTTCTTTTACCCTGGCATCATTTGATTTTGTTTAAAATCTGAGCATAGTTTCAAAGAGTCTAAGTTGGCTAAGGAACTAGATAGATACTATGTGTAAAGTGAAGTTTCAGTTCTCTAAACTAGAGATCAATTGCCAAGCTAACCTATCCCAAAATTCAATTTAATTCCTTCAAATTGAGTTTACCCAAAACCCTTAAAATACTAATTAAATATTTTCTATCATTTCCCATATTTTATTGTAACCAATAACCATTTATTAAGGATTAATTCCCAAAACTAACCTGAATCACCTAATTCGGTTCTCCTGAACCTTCTAATCAATCTAGGTAACACCTAGGCCCAAATTCGGGGCGTTAAAACTCATCTAAAGTGAGTTACTTGGATTGATTCTTGGACAATATCATTTGGGTCCATCCTATGTTGTTATGTTTTAGTGTTTGATGTGAGTGCTGTTTGATTATTGGGAATGAATCAATAGGGATTCATGAGAGAGGTGTTGAAGAGTCCAATGTTGTGAGCTTTCATTAAGGAAGTTTGTAGAGGAACTTCAAAATTGAGGACAACGTATATGAGATGGGGAATGGTTAGATCTGAGATAGTTGCCTCTTGTCCCTTTATTTAATTTCGATGATGAAATTTCTTTTTCGGTGGAAAGAGTTGTAATGACCTGAATTTCTGAGTCAACAAATGGATGTTGACCCAAGTTACAAACCTTCATGTTAGATTGGGTTGTTGGACCTATTGGGCCAAGTCTAGGTGTAATGCCCCGATTTTGGGCCTAGCAGTTTTGAGGTTTGTTAGACGGTCTGGTGGACTGGGTTAGAGATTTAAGTCAGATTCAGGACTGTATATTTTTTGGTGAGATAAAAATACAGAAAAATGGCTAAAAATCATGTTTTAATATATGATTAATATTGGTGGAATCAGTTTTGGAAAATGAGATTTGGAGGTATGGCATTTTGGCTAGTGACCAAAATGTAATTTTAGAAAACTATTTTTAAAGTGACTAAAATGAAAAGGGTCAAATTCTTAGAATCCTTAAGGAACTAATTTACCAAGGTTTTGCTGGTGATTTCTCCCTTCAATTAAATCATTTTAACATGTGTTTTAAAAGTTAATTAAAAAGGATTTTAGATATTAAAGTTAGTTATTTGGTTTTAATGAAAATTGACGTAACTTTTCTCTCAACTTTTCTCTCCACTTCTTTTCTGCCAAACACTCAAGTTTTCATCAAAAACCAGAGGTGAGGGATCCTTTTTACGTAGATGCTTGATCTACAATTGATTATTTAACTTTGATTTACAAAACCTTATTGAAATCTCGTGTTTTCCTAGCTTTATACAAGCCAATTGAGGGAGAAATCACACAATAGGGGTAAGGTCCATGATCTCCTCTATTGAATGGTTCTTTATTGATATTCCCAAGTATTTGATCCTTGATTTATGGTTTATAATCTGATTTTGTGCTTTTATATTGAATTAATTGGGTAAAATTGATGAAATAGAAAAAAGATCCGAATTGGATCTGTTTTCCAGCGATTTAGATTGATTTTAAACATATTATAACAATGGAACCCCAAAACTCTTGAATCTCTAATTGTTTAGGTTGTTAGAATTGTGTTTTTGTGGAGTTGTGGTGGCTGTTTAGTTGCTGAAGGTGTTAGGTTGTTTTGATTCTGTTTTTAGATGTTATTTGATGATAAAAGTGGTGTTAGATTGATAGGTTGTGGCTGAGTTGTGTTTGGAAAGGATTAGATGGTGTCTTCGGTTGTTGTGATTGGGTAATTGTGAGGTGAATGTGTGAATCCGTGAGGATCTATTGTTGCAATGTTTTAAATGCATGGAGATGCATTAATCCTTTTTGTAATATGGTTAAAATAGGGGAGATGGATCCGGAAGTGATCAGGGAAGCTTTGGAGGCTTCAGACGATTGTTTTCGCGTCGGCAAATCAAGGTTTCACGTATCGGTGAGTGAAAGCGTGGTTTAAAGCGTTTTGATGTTTTGAGAATAGAGTTTTGGGAGTTATGGTAGAGCTTGAAACGCTTACCTAGACTCGGAAGTAAGTATAAAGTGGATTTCTCTCTCGGACGTGCTAGCTTGAAATTGTTTTATGCACTTGTTCTAATTTACATGTTACCTACTGTTTAAGCATGTTTTAAATTATTTGATATACTGTTTTTAAGCATGAAATATTGAAGGATGCACATGGTAAGTGATCCTTATAAATATGTGGTTTATACTTGTGTTTTAAAGCATGGTTTTTGCTTTGGAAATGGCATGGTTTAATGCTTGTTAAAAACAGTGAGGTAAATATTATTTTCTTAATTATATTGGCAAGTGATTTGGTTTTAAAATTGTTATCGGATATAGTTGGCCAGCCATAGGATTGAGTGCACTGTAAAATAAGTCGCCTTGGATGTTGAGGGGTTTATATTGTGTATCGAATACTCCATCCAAGTACCCTAACGGTAGAGGGTTTTAACGGTACCGAATACTCCCGTTAGTGGGGTTAAGCATCTAACCGATGAGAGGGATGGGTTCTCTGTGGGTTGAAAGTGTACCCGGTTGTTATTGTACCGCAATTGTGATTGTATCGCTATTCCGGTTGAGATGACTTGAAGTGTTGGGTTAACACTTGTTGAATCCGTGTACCCGATGAACTCTTTTGTTAATGGACTTGTTATTGATCACTTGAAAGTCAATATAATTGTTAGTGCATCATTGAAATGTCTTATGTTGTATAATGTGATTTATATGTTTCTCCTTAAGCTTTGCATTTGGTAGTAATGCATGGGAAGGCTTAAGTGGAGGGTTAGCAATGGGATTTGCTGTTGATTAATGATACACGTAGAATATGGTTTATTATGCTGGTTTTAATGATATAAAGTCCATGTTTTCAAAAGGGGCATGATGATGACGTTTTTAAAGGATGATGTTAAATAAATGTTTTAAATGCATTGATGGTGGTTGTTTTGAGCAATCATCACTAAGTCTTGTGTGCTTACGCTCGTTGTCCATCAATGCAAATAATTGAGGTCTTGGAAGGCAGCAAGAAGCAAGGGGATCTTGGCAAGACTTGTTACAAACGTATGTTAAATACTAGACTATAATGAATAAGGGCAATGGGGTACTTGTTGTGTTTTGGGAGATGTTTTGTGGAACTCCCTGTTTGAGCATATTTCTTTAGTTGCTCTTGGGTTGTAAATGGCCTTTAAAGTTTGTTTTGATGCTGGTTTACCTTTTTGACATGTTGCTTGAATGGACATTAGGAAACATGCCTATAGATTCCCTTTTGATGCTTGATGCTCATTGTGTTGTAGGAATGAAGTTGCTAGTTGGCTTGTGATATGTATGGCATGTTGGTATGGTGTTATAAGCATGTTGGAATGGTTTGAGATGAAAAACCAGCAAATTGTGGCATTATAGGTCCAGGCGTACCGATACGAGGGGGACCGTATCGGTACGTCTAGGCATTTTCTGGCCTGAGGGATCGGTACGTGTAAGGGAGTACCGGTACGCCTAGGTGATTTTTGGCCTGGCGTACCGATATGGGTAATGGTGTATCGGTACATATTCTAACCTATGGAATTTCACTTTTTCAATCCAAACCTGTGTACCAATACTCATGTAAGCGTACCGGTACGTATGTTAAAAAGATTCAAAAGTTAGGTAAGTTTGTTATGGCGTATCGATACCTGCCGTGGTGTATCGGTACGGTGTCACCGTACCGATACCCGAGGTCATTTTCTGTAATGTTGGCTCAGCAGTTTTACTTTCTTTGTATTCTAGTCCCTGAATCTTGTCCATGCGATTGTATGAGCTTGAATGATCAATTTGAGATGAATGATCAGAACCTGACTAATTAAAGATTGGTATATTAAAAGTGGCTTAAATCCTATAAATTTCATGTATTTGCAATTTGGTCCCTAAATTGCAAATTTGATCAATTGGATGTCAAAATGATGCCCGATTGAGGTGGGGTTATACCTGAGTGTTGCATGTACATGTAGGATTAATAATTGGCATATAGACAAGATAAAAAGGAAAAAAAATGGACCGGGTTTTGATGTAACTCTCCGGTTTGCTTCGGCAAACCTAATATAGCTTTCTTTGTTCGGTCTGCCGGCTAGACTAGGTTAAGGGGGTTACACCAGGCCTTATCGGATGAAAATTGAGCTTCATGGGCTTGGTTAGTGACCAAAGTGTAACAAGGGTAAGAGTGGAGGGTTTTATGTTGCAAATTTACTCTTGGGAGAAAAGTGGGCAGATCTCCCATTTATTTCATTGTCTCTCACGTGGGAGGAAAAGAAAAAGAAAGACCACCCCTTTTTCTTTTCATCTTTTTTTCCTCACCCACACCTCTATTTTCAACCTTTGTTTCAAGAAGGTAAAAATGCAAACTTTACCAATCAATTCTCTCACCAATGTCCAAGATTCAATATATAAATCTTCCCATGAAAAGCTTCAATAAAATCATAATATTGAAGTAGGAAGGTAATTTTTCAAAATGGGTTTTTAAGAGGTTTAAGCTTTGGGGGTTTTTTATAGAGCTTTCCCATGATTTTAGGGTTGTATTTTCGTAGCTAAGCTTACCATGCTGGTTAGTTCAAGCTTTGATTCGATTTTCATGTTTGTATGGAATGTGAAAGAGTTTAAAGGGTCTTTCCAACCTTGAGGCAAGGAGAAAGTTTGAGGAAAATTGTGGGTAAGCTTAAATCTAAGATCTTTAGCTAAGGTCAGTACATCTCTGACACCTACTCTTCTTGAAGATCATAAATTAATTGCCTTGCTTGATTTTATGATTGTGATTGCTAGATTTTGTGTTTATGGTTGTTTGGGTGGATGAAACTTTAAAATGGGTAAACTCGGATTTGTTGTTAATCATATGTAAAATAGTAGTAAACCACCTAATTAACTTCCATAAGATTTAGGATCGAGTTAATAAGTTGTTGGTTGAGATTTGGGGGTTTTAAGTATGATTTTCTAAGCTAGGAAGCCATTTTTAGGCTTCAATACCAGTACATGGGGAGCCCGTACCGATACCCTAAGTGTTCTGGGTTAAAAAATATTGTTCTGTTGAAGATAAACTATTGGAAGGGTACTGGTACGGTGTTCAACATGTACGGGTGCGCTATACAAAGGGGTATTGGTATGGGTTGACCTATACCGGTATGCGAGGGAAACTAAAATTCTAGTGAACTATTTTGGTATCGGTACGTCGTGGGTACCAGTACCCACTAGGCAATCTGTCTGAAAATGTTAATTTGAGTTCGAAGGGCTGATAGTTCGAGGATGATGGTCTAATGGGCTTCTAATGTGGTAAAATGAATCGTAAGACTGGGAAACCTAGATTTAACCCTCATGTATGACCATAATGTGTAATAACTTGGTAAGCTTTGGGTGATTTATTAATGATAGAAACCATAGAGTGGTGGTATTGATAATGATGATGTGTTTTATGTGGGAACTTGCTTGGTCGAGTCACCTTGATTAAAGTGATGATATGGATTAATAAGATTAATTATATATTTCCCCATAATGTATGACGAGTAGCAACGATAGGGGGATCCTTGGGATCACGTTGCTTGTATGCCATTTAGTTATTTGTTTGGTTGAGTTAGTTGATTGATGGGATCTGGATACCCAAGGAGAGTGTTGCAACACCATGGTCAGAGATGTCGAATGTACGTTCTTGATGTTGTATGGTATCGGCTCTCATTTGAAGATACTAGAGAGGGGATTCCGAGTATAGAGTGTACGTTCCCAATACTGTGTGGCCCCAAGTCTTACTCAGGGATTGCAAAGTTTAGAGCATATTTTCCTGATGTTGTGTGGCCCCAGGTCTTGCTTAGAGTGTACGTTCCTGATGTTGTGTGGCTCTAGTCTCACTCCAAGTTTATGGTTTTAACCTTGTGTGCTTGTGCCTTGATGATCTGATGAGATCTAGGTTACGGTTGGGACTTGTGTGCCATGTATGATAGCTTACGGTTGTATTTTTCCTCGAGGGTTGAGTGACCTCCAATTTTGTGAAGCCTTGTAGAGCATGTAAGACTTCTTGTAGTTTTAATGATACCTTGAGATATGTGATCTAAGAACTCTAGATTATGTAGGCTAGTTGATGACTCATAGATAGTGAAGTTTTATCTATGCTCTCTAGACTATATTAATCTCGCATGCTTATTTTATGATAATCACGAATTATAGTAGAGTAGAAATGTATCACTGAGCATTGTAAGCTGTGTTTGGAATCTTTGTTTCCGTTCGCAGGTTAGTAGGTTGATCGTGGCCTGGGAGCACATCGAGAAGGAATTTCTCAGCGCCGCATCGCTTTAGAGTACAATACTTGATGTTTATTTTGGGCTATTGAATTCATAAGACCTTATAGTGTTTGAGTTTGTAAACTCTATTTGAAATATTATCTTGATATACAGTATTTTAAACTTGGAGCTCTTGTTTTGTAAACTTATTTTTAATGCTTGTTTAATTACATGAAATTATGGATCATTTGATCTTTTGAAAATGACTAAATCTAAGATTTTAAATTTGGAAATTTGATGGGTCGGTTTGGGTGACCCGAATGTAGCGCTTCGGATCCGGATCGGGGCGTTACAATTTACAATTCTACACTATTGGGTAAAAATAAAAATGACAAATGACAAATGATTAAAATACTTTTCGGATTAAAGAACATATTTTTGCAAGGGTTGAACTTTATTATCGAAATAATTAGATACTAATGCAAAGAACAAATTTACAAAAAAATAGTATGAACCCAAACCCATTTTATAGAACAATACAAAAATACACCAATCAATACAAAGTTGGGCATTTAAACAATCCACTATATCAATGTTTCTTTCCTGTAACCTGGTATTAACAGTATATTTAATGCTATTAAGAATATAAATTTTGTCATCAATCTCTAAATTAAATAGTTAAAAGCTTTCAGTTGATACATTTTTCTCCTTTTAGGTTATGGGTTCTATACCTATTAAAAATAAATTTTTTACTTTTTCTCTAAGTAAAAATTGTTCATAAAACAATATGAATTTCAATAGATGAAGTCCCTTGAAAAGGCCTTTTGTTTCTTTCTTCTCAAATCAGGTAGAAGAGCACACCGAGCTAGTTTCAAGATTTCCCCTTACCCTAGACCTAGTACAGGCGCATTTAAGCTCTTGCTGCTAATTAAAAATATCTCTACTAATTTTGTAAAGCTGCAACATACCTTTCCAAACTTGTTTAGAGAACTTGCAACCAAAAAATAAATGATTGCTACTCTTCAAGTCCATACAGCACAATAAACACTGTTCATCCATAACTTCTCTCTGCACTTTATCCTTGATTGAAAATTTATCCAACCGTGCCATCTAAGCAACGAAAGAATGCGATGTAAAGG
This sequence comes from Hibiscus mutabilis, assembly GCA_019671005.1. Taxonomy (NCBI): domain Eukaryota; kingdom Viridiplantae; phylum Streptophyta; class Magnoliopsida; order Malvales; family Malvaceae; genus Hibiscus; species Hibiscus mutabilis. The sequence continues at coordinate 55,282 of JAGYYJ010001473.1, read as the reverse complement.
TCAGTGGTGGAGCCAGAATTTTTATATAGTGGGGTCAGAATAGAGTATGAGGTACGAGAGTTTTTATACCACTACAATATAAATATTGTTGACCTCATACCCAATAAATCAAGTGAGGTCAATTCTAATATTTTTTTATGAAAAATTATATACTAACTCCTTGAAAATCCCATTTAACTCTTCGAAAATTCCATACCAAAACAAATCAAGTGGGGTCAATTGACCCCTAATTTACATGTGGCTCTGCCACTGGTAGAGGGTACCAGATGACTATGCCACACCATTTTCTCCTTTTTCGTCTTTTATAGGGATTTAAATAGTGGTCTGCGATTGTCGATTTTGATATTGTTCGAAACAGTAATACCCACAATTATTATGTTCACCACAACATTTGTTCTTTAGAAAATTCACAATCGCAATACTCATAATAACACCCGTTATGTCCTTAACCGTGATAAACTTAATGTAACCGAAAACCGTAATTTAAATCCTCAGTCCAAGCTTTAGACCGAAGTTATAATACAATCTACAATCTAAAGATTATATGTGTTCAACAATTTCCCTTAACTTAAGATTCTCTCTGTAACCAACTCATATGAGGTTTAGAAAGCACCTAGAAGAAGCTAGCATCCTTGATGATATATGAATTGCTTTTCTTGCCTTAAGCAATTCATATGGACCTCTCAGCTCTTAATCAACTTCAAGACGCAAGCTATGTTCCCCCTCTTTAAATTTTTCTAACCAAATCATGCTTTAAACTTCTCAGCTTACTCTTACTCCCTTGACAATAAGATTTTGATCTATTCAGAAGTATCTTACAAAATATTTAAAAAGTTGTCATGTTACCGGGATTAATTAAATCGATTGAGTAAACCAAATAACTTCAAAATATTTTTAAAAATTTATTATTTATATTTTGGATCACTTAATTAATAAAAAATATATGTTTATTAACAATTAATAACCAATTGATTTAACGGAATAAAACACTAAATTCTTTAAATAAAATCAAAAAATTAAATTAAGGAGGTAACTTCATATATGAAACTCTGCAAAGTGATTAAAAAAACAATAAATAAATAAAAATACATTGTATTTACACAATTCTTGATTCAATTCGTAGTATAGATTAATCGGATATTAATTAAAAAAAAATCTTTATTTTAAAAGTAATAGATCAGAGATTTAAATTACGATTGCAGTTATATTTTTAGTCATGTTATGTTTATTGCTTGCGGACATAATAAATGTTATTTCAATTACTACAAATATCGTAGTATGATATTTTTTAATATTATATGTTATTATAGACATAATAATTACAGATATCGCAGTTTCAATATTTTTTAATATTATATGTTATTATAGACATAATAATTACAGATATCGCAGTTTTAATATTGTCACTATTTTCATATAACAGTCGTTATTGTGGTTGTATACCGTTATTTAAATTTATGTCCTTAATGAAAAAATAAATAAATTTTAAAAGTAAGTCCATAAAACTACGCCATTAAAAAAATTGAGACCCTGATATCAAAAAAAATTGAAAGTAAACCCATAATAATAAATATTGGTAAAACTTAAAATTAAATCATTAGAGATAAATGTAATCTAAAAATACAAAACTAAATTTTCCTTAGTAGTGGGCCTGAGAAGAGTCCTTATTGCCCTCGCCCAAGATCATTATGAATTTTGGCAAAATCTAAATTACAATGTGGAATAAAATTTATGAAAATATAAAATATAGTCAATATAAATCCACAAAACATCATCAAATTTATTACTCAAACAAAGACGGAATGTCAAATCGGCGGTTACAAATTTATTGGATTTAACCCAAAACAAAATGTAAAAAAAAAACTAAAACAAACAAAATTAGTTAAACTTAAATCATTTTTTTATTTGAACCCAAAGCCTTGTTGTGAATTCAAGGGACCACTTGACGGTTAATGGTATCCGTAGCATGGAAAGGTCGCTCAGAGGTAGGGGCGTCGGTGGAGCTAGCTGCACCACGGCCAGGCTCCGGTTGTTGGTGGCCTTGGGTTCCATACCCTCGACGCTTGTAATCTTCCAAGTCCTTGTACTTTACGTAAGGGCTGTCCTCTATTGGCAGCCCCTCCCAGCTTTCTATTTTCTCTGCCTTCTTATCCACATCTTCTTGCTTCTCCATTTTCACTTGTGTTTTGGGATTATTCATCGGTTTTTCTTTGATCGTTGCTTATATTTAACATTTTTTAGTTTTGACGCTACTCTGCCACATGTTTGATACGTGTTTATTGCTCGTCAAGTGCAACTTTGCACGTGGCGGAACCCATTACATCTGTCCAATGTATTGTCATTGTTTTGTGTGGAAAATGATTATCTAAATTATTTCTTTCACCGAGTTTGTTTCTATCCTTCTTTTAGTCAACCAAGTTCTTAAATTTCCAGATATCTTTTAGCTTAGTTTTCTATATTTGCAATTGGGATAATCTTACTAAAAAAAACTTTTGCCCAACCTTGCCAACAGCAACACTATGGTAAAAGCTAACTAAAATATATAATACTTGAATCATTTAATCTATATATATAAACTCAGGTCTTTTAAGATGAATACTATCGCTTTTTTTAGTTGAAACAATCGTTGGGTTCAAATATTCTTATATTCATATTTTCTTTTAAACCATAACAATATGGGGAGCAAATCGAATCAAATGGAAAGAGGAAGTATGAATAAAAAATTAGGGATTTTTATTCCAATTTTTCTTGTAAATTAGGCATGTAAACACCTATATAAACCATCCGTTCCTTTGTAATTTTTCACGGGGGAATTCTCACGAATTTCTGGATTATCAAACAATAATACAAGCTATTTTCAGGTAATTTGCATCTTTATTATTTTTTTATTTTTATTTACTTTATTTATTTCGAATATATCAAAGGAAAAGGAGAAAATCTTACCCATTTTTGAGCCGTTGTTGTCCGCAGCCGTGCTCAGCGTTTCGAAGCCACATCTTTGATGATGGGTTCACATCATATAGCCGTCGAAATTCGAATAAACGCTATTGACTTTTTTTTAAAAAAAAAGTTTTGAATATTTTTGGTTTGAGATTTAAAAAAAAAAAACTTTTGTTAGGGAAATTTTAAAAAAGTTTTGAGTTTGAGTTTTAAAAGAGTGAAAAAAAGTTTTGGGACGATTTGTTGCCGGTGGAAGGCGGCCGGCACGGTGGATCGCCGCCAGATTTTTCATCATTTGAAGAACACTTTAATTTTTTGAGAGAAAAGGAGAGATAGTATTTTGATCCAAAATTTTAAAAGGGAAAAGATGAAAGGTGTTTTAAAAATTGGGCTTTATATTCACATGCTTTAAAATAAAGTGAGCTAATTATACTCATTAAACCCCTACGTCTCACTTTTCTTTACTCCGCAAAATACTATATTTTTAGTTATTTCAAAATGATCACTATTTTCGAAAATTGGCCTCTGATTTTATTTTTTTTAAATTTGGTCACCGTTTTGACTTCTTTTTAATTCATTTTTTATTATTAAACCTTTTTTGAATTTTTTTAAAAACTAAGTTTTAATTTACATTTTTTTCATAAAACCGGCTCGTACACCAAGTGTTGACCTGATTCAGGGATGATACATTTTTAAAGGATCGTGTTTTATCCCTTTTCCTTGTCATTTATTTAATTACTTTCATGTAAATATTTAATTTTGTGTAATATAATTTCTCTTTATGTTTTGTTAATTTCGTGCAATTCCTTTAAAAACTTAATTGTCATCTTTTAATTGTTTTTATGTTAATTATGTTAAAACTTTAGGATTGGATTCTTTAATTTAAGCCTTAATTTAGTGTAAAGCCTTTAAATTTGATCTCTCGTGTATAGTCTTTTTTTACCTTAAAATTAATAATCCATACTTAACAAAGCTTGAATCTCATTAGGTAAAATTCATTTTAGACCCGCTCATTTTAAGTTAACATTAACTAACGTAGAATAATAAAAGAAAACCTTAACTCATAATTTAAATGAGTATGCTTTTGTGATGCCATGCTTAACTTCGGGACATTTAATTTGCAATGCGGTGTCTCACTGAAAGGGGGTAACAGGTTAGGGCTAGAAAAGTTGGCGGTGATTGTTTATTTCCCGGATGGTGAGACCGTTAAAATGAGTTCATATTCATACATGGATGACAAATTAAATTTCACACGAACTTGCAAATTCTGACATTAAGACAATTTGTAATCGGCTAGGTACCAATTTTTGGGAGCTGTAGGGGGGTGCTCACCCTTCCCCACGCATAACCGATTTTCGAACCCGTTTTTGTGTTTTCATAGACCAAATTTGTTGTTTTAATAAAATAAAATACTTTATTAAAATAAATCATTTTTCGGTGATCCAAATACACCTCGAAAAAATATTGGTGGCGACTCAGTTGTTTTATTTTCTTTCCTTTAAAAACGTGACGCTGAGTCCTTGAAGCAATAGCTTTGGCAACTCCATTGGGGACAATTTTTTATAAAAAAGAGAGTCTAGCCACAAGTCAATTACACTTTGTCTTAATGTCGAAAATTGCTAAAGTTTGTGTAAAATTTAATTTAATTACCCATTTATGAATGTGATTTCATTTTACGCATTTAAAATTTGGCATAATAAGCTCTATATCTGAGCTTCATCTCATTCGTTTAAGTGAGGGGAAAACGCTATTGCTCTCGTGGGAATATTGATTTTCCGTATGGGCCTAGCAACTACCATCGGGGCTTATATGCCTATGTCTTCATAAGAATACTGATTCTTTGTATGGACATAGAAAAATGGGTCCCCTTGAGTTGAACTTGATTCATAAGAGCCTATAATGGGTGAAGATCAAGGATCTTGCTACCCTTAGTAGAGGATAGCAAGGACAGTACAAGGACCTTTCTAGAACCAAACCTTTTGTTTGCATCTACAAGCGCACCCCAATAAAGCCATGTGGAGAACCCTATAATTAGAATTCGGTCAAAATTATTTCATAAGAATAGTTTATGGAGACATATCTAGAAATGTTGGAATGCGCTTCCCAGTTATTTTTCGAACAATAAAATTATTTTAGACCATTTATGCCTTATTTCTATTATTTTCAAGAGTACTAATCATTTCTCTTTTTTTTTTGCCTTGTCTTGTTTTGCATATTTGCTTCTTGCATTCTCATTTCATATTTAGAAGGGGTTGGTTCTCAAGTTTGTTGCTCAATTAGAAAAAAGTTTTTTCCATGGATATGAGGTACCTAAATGAAAAAGGAAGACAATACGGATGTACGTCATTGGTCCAAGGTTAACCAACATGAACATGGGGACAGTTTGACAGTTGATCATGTAACAGAGATGTTAGAGTATGCTCATATCAGTGTCAAACAAAATAATATGCAATAATTGCGAGAGATATGGGACTGCTTCGACTATGCAACTAAGCAGTTATTCTACAAAACCTATGGTGACATAGCTTATCTGTTGCGTGTGAAAGTGGACTAGCTGTTTCTCAAAGCCTTGGTTCAATTTTGTTACCCAGGATAATATTGTTTCACCTTCAATGGGGAAGACATGATGCCCACAATCGAAGAATATTCAGCACTGTTCAATCTACATAAGGTGGTGAAGAACTGGGTTTATGCTAAACCCTCTAAAACAAGAATGTTCACACAAGGCTCAAATTCTTCGCTGGTATGAGCGATGGATGAGTTAAAGGTCTGATACAGAAGAGAAGGAGTAGCTTTTCCTTCCCTTGGTCAAGCATCTGTGATATAATACCTACTAATCCAGACAAAGAAAAGAGAGTTGATCTCCTAGCCATAGCGATCTACGACCTGTTTATCTTTTCGAGGGTGTTGGGTAATATCGGTATGGCTATGTTAGACTTCTTTGAGTAGTTGAAGAGGGAAGTTAATCCGGTACCAGCTATACTAGCAGAAACCTTTATCTCTCTAATTGCATGTCGGAAGCTAGAAAGTGTGCATTTTAGAGGGTTTGCTCATTTGCTCCAAGTTTGGGCTCTTAATCATTTCTAGAAGTGTCCAACTCTGGTGTTTTCGAATGTCTTCTCTTTGAATTTCTATCCGCTTCAGGATTTTTTGGCAAAAGAATGGCCAATAGCCAAGAGAAGCAAATGGATGGACATTTTTAGAGATTGCCGTAATCAAGAAATCATATGATGCTACTAGGCCTCTAGGGTGGAATCAAATGTGCTCCTTTACTAGTGTCACGGTAATATGGCTCTCGACAATTCGTCCCATTCACTGTTGGTCTTGACTCATCCGAGTTTGAGTCCAAGGGTAGTACAAGGAGAAGGTCTATATCATCAACGACTCGTGGAGGCATTGCTACCTCATAGAGGTTGAGCACGATAGTAAGTGTATGTTCACACATGACTATGACGTTTGAAGGCATGTGAGGGTGAATGACCGAATTTCGTCACCAACCCCAAGGCAAACTAAATGTAACACCCTCAATGTATATTCGATGATTAAATACACTTTGAAGATGTTACTAAATTATTTAACTGATTTAGTGACTTGTAAATTTTTTTATAAAAATAATCCTTTCTCGACTTTCGAAGTATTCATAACCTATTTGCTGTATTGCTAGTTTTGACCCTGAATTGGTTTATAAAACATATTAGTCAGTTATTAAAATAAGTACATAACTCAGGGTAAAAACTAGGTACACTGCCTAGGCCCTTTCTTAAATTTTAAATCATTACGTGCTAAACGATAATTTAAAATTACTTTAAAAAAACTAACGAATAAACTAATACATGCCCACTAAAGAATATCATAAATTAGAATGTCTTACTGTTGTTTGGCAGATTGCAGCTTGACTAACATGCTTGACTCCTCTTCCGGTAAGTTTCCAATAACCTACATGTGAAACAGCACACGCTAAGTATTCACTTAGTGAGGCAACTATAATTTAAAGTAAAATGTTTCAATGTATAAAATCATATAAAACAAACTTATCAAAGTCATTCCTCTATTATATAACACTGCTATACATTTCCTGCAAAATGGCAAGTGATTCCAGTACAACTTATATCATAAAACAAGTATAATTATCATGTTCTTAGTATTTATTAGTCATCATGTAATCATTTGCAATATAACTTTCCTTCAGAAATAGCCCAAAGTATATAATATGAGATCAAGGTACGTGAGTCATCTTGATAAGACACCATAGTGTCTAGAATAACGTGAACATGAGTACGTACTCGAGGGCGCTCTTTGCTCCTCATAAAAGTACCTCGTCAATGCCATTAGCAATGTGGGCTTGGATCCCCAGGGTGCACACCAAGGGCTTGGGTCCCCAAGGTGGAAGTGACACCGTAGTGCCTAACTTGAACATGATAGATGAGTACGTATTCGAGGACGCTCTTTGCTCCTCATTAAAGCACCTTGTTAGTGCCATTAGCACTATGGGCTTGGATCCCCAGGGTGCAACACCAAGGGCATGGGTCCCCAAGGTGTATGTGACACCGTAGTAGTCACAAAACATGAACATAACATAACTTGCATGTTGATGTTGCTAAGGACTCTATGGATATCCAACTATACCATGAACTCTTATATCATAATACTTGGGAATTTCATTTCATTTTCAATCAATCATTATCATTCATGTAAATGGGCAATTCACATCCCATATTTCATCATAATTTTTCATGTGTACTTGCCATTTCTGTATTATGCATCAATGTAAACCATATAGTCGATATTAGGCAGTTCATACCCAATATCTAAAATCCGATTTATCTTAGATAAATCTTTATGCCGTATCAATGTATCACATACGCCATTTAATATTTCATGCCATTTGCATAACTTTGATCAACATAAATTTTCATTAATATCAAGGTTGACTCATCCCAAGTCTTCCTCATATCATATATGTAAAATAGGTAAAGATGCACTCACCTTGGCCATTTAACATGGTGCCTCACTAAGTCCTAGTTCGATCATTTCTTTCATAGTAACTCGAACCTTCTCTGATTCTAACTCGACTTCATTAATCACTTGAATACAGTAAAATATTTGTTAGACTCAATTCTAACAATACCTTAAACTTGCTTTTTAACATAACCATTTGAAAATAAAATATTTCTAAAATTTTCCCAAATTTTCTTTGCAATTACCGAATAGGCCTTATGGTCCTTAGTGACCAATTTGAACTTCCAATAATTCTTCCGAGCTTGTTAACTAACATTTAAATACAAAATGTTTCAAATTCCATTTTCTAACAGCTTGCACTACTTTCAAAGATTTACTTGTACAGGACAGGATACATACTGGATCTTAATTTCCTTTATACTGGAGAAACTATATTTGATAATGGTTCTAATGGTATAAGCCACATAAATTAATAAAATCTATAAAAATTATGAAAATCACTGAATTCACGTCACAGACTATCCAGACAGAAAACTGCTTTATAATTTTTCTGACCTTCATTCGATTAAAAATTCATATCTTTTAACTCGAAATCAGTTTCTGTTTGTTGGAAACGAAACTAGACTGACATACCTTTATATTGGTATAAAACTCACCATCTAATCATTTTATAGAATTTATGGTGAATTTCTAAACTTACTGCCATAATTTAAATTCAACCTAACTTCCCATAATTAGTTTCTAAATTTACCATAACTTCTCCTTATTTCTTTACTTGTCAATTTAGTCTTATCATTTTACTCCAAATGACTAAATGAAGCTTGTATTCATAAGTTCTCTTTACATCTTTCATCAAAAACTACATTGTCGGATTGGTCCCTAAACTTTCATACTTGGCCGAATTAGTCCTTCAAGTAATTAAGCTATTATTCCCATCCTTTATTCAATTCAAGTACTTAAATCAATAATCTAACTAAAGTACTCATAAATTTTTAATATCACACTTCAATCCCTAAACTTCTTCATGTTTGCCGTTTTGGTTCTTCTATCTTTCAAAAACTTTATTTTGATCCAAACATCAAAATTAAACTCGTACAATATCAAACTCTTCAATTCCAATCACTTAAATTAATTATCCAACATAGTATTCATCAAATACAAGCTTAACAATCAAATCCTTAAACTTTACAAAGTTGACATTTTGGTCCCTATTACAATCTAATTAGGGATTTTCATTCCAATCACCTTAAAACAACACATAATCATTTATCCTTCAATCATGTTCTAAAATTCCATACCCTAACATAAACCCTAATTTTTAAAATTTAGGGGTTTTGCATCTAGACATGAAATTAATTCAAATCAAAGCTTGTAAATATCATTTCTATACTTGATTCAACTAAATCAAGCCTTAATTCAAACAAATCCATAAACCCTAAATTTTCTCTCTCATCAAACCATGAACACTTCTTCATATTACCATATAAAATTAATACCAAATGAAAGAAAATTAAACAATGATTAATTTTTCCTAAATAACCATACCTTGAATCTTACTTTAAACATTCCAAAAATGCCTTGAAAATTTTTGTTTTTCGTTTCTTCTTTATCTTGGAAAGCCTCGGTTTGCACAAGAAAAATATAAACAAAATTCCTTCAATTTTTTGACTCCTAATTTTGCTTTGTGACTAAACTTGCCACTTGTAAAAATTAAATGAATTTTAAATTCATTTAAATAGTGAAATTACCAACTTAGCCTTTAAATCCAATGGCTAATTTAATCTCATCTAAAATCAAGGGCCAAGATTAAATCCATGTATATTTCATCTTCCAAAAACGTCCCTAACATTTCAAAAATATTTCAAAGTTGCCATCCTTACCAAATGACCAATTTGCCCTCCAACTATTCTTTATTCACTAGTTTGTTTTAAAATTGCCATTCCATTACAATCTAACTAAATTAGTTCCTTCTCAACCAGCCACTATTCCATAAATATTATTTTATGATTTTCCATGGCTTATGAAACAGTATCTGAAATTTCAATTCGATCCGATTTCCGATATTCACAAAACACTTATACTGCGATTTTACCTTTACCGAGCTATCAGATTTATTCCGAAAATTCTATATTTCCATATTCAAAAATTAATACTATTATCTCATAAAAACTTCCTTTCCTAAGGACTTAGACTGAATTTTCCTAACTCAGTCTATTATTCCGATAATTATCGAAAATCCTCATCGAGTAAAATTTCTCTTAAAAATCCTTTATCGAAAATCCATATGAATATTCTATACTCTTACTGAGTCCAAAATATTGATCAGAAACACTTTTATGGGACCTTCTCAAAGGTCACTCATCCTAGTGTTTCACTAATCTGAGCACACTTAATAATTTTATTCGATCCAAATTCGATAACTTATATTGCATTTTCATTCTCGGGACCTGTGATAAAATTTAGTTATTGGGAAAATTCTTTATTATGGATTTAAACTTTTCCTTTCTTTATGATTTAGTAACCAACTTTTAAAAATTGTTATTTTGGTCACTAAACTTTAACCTTCAATTCTCATTCCAATTTTTATCGAATTTCAAACAAATTTTGCATGTATCCTAATCTTCTTATTCTCTATCTTATGATACCTTTAAACCTCAGAAATTCCTTTTCTAAAGCTCCTAATTAAAGAAATCCTAACTTTTCTATTTTTGTCATTTTAGTCACTAAGTTAGCTTTTAAGCTACTACCTTAGTACCAAATGACCTTAATATTGTTTAACAAAGTTTTGGGGTACACTAAATCCCTAGAAGAACCTTAAAGGTGATCTTGTTTGAGGCTAAAATTCTGAGGGATGAATTGCAAATGGCCAAGGCTAAGATTGAAGCCTTGCAAAACCAACACACGAAGGACCTGTTTGAAGCAAGCCTAGATGTGGAAAAATATAAGGGAGAGGCCAATCGTGTAGTAAAGATGTACGAAAGTTTAGAAGAGAAGCACGAAATTTAGAGAGTTGATTTCCTCAAGTTCCAGGCCATGGTCCGAAATGTTGATTTGAGGAAGACTCTAGAGTAATAGAGACGAGAGATTAAGCAGGACATGGAAAAAGAAAGAGAGCACTGTAGGAAAGAAATAGCGAAGTACAAACAGATGCTTGCAAGGGAGAAGAAGAAGGGTAAACAGGAAGTTGAGGGTAAGAAGATCAAGCGAGCTTTTAAGGAAGAAAGAGAAAATATTGTTATATAGAAAAAGAAAGCACGTGACAATAAGATTCGTTCATATAAATTGCAATGCCAATGAAAAAATTAACTTACTTTAAGTACTTTTCTATCTCTTCACAATTGTTAAGTATATACCATTGAATAATTCTAAAATTAGAATTGGACAATGTATCATATATTGCAGCTCTCAACGTTCTTGCTTTTTGTGAAAAAAAATATAATACTAGTCAACCATCGTTTGATCTCCTTCAAAGTTTCTTTCCAATCTATTGTATCTAGTTTCAGCTCCACGAAAGTACATAGCACAAAAATTAAGAAACTCTTTATTCACATACGCTTTAGCAATGGAATCTTCAGGGCGAGTTTTGTTACGCACAGAGTCTTTCAATGTACCTAAGAACCTATTTACAAAAAAATGTGAATACATAACAATAAGTTAGAGAAAATAAAGAGGTTAAGTATAAATCTGATATTACCTTTCAACAAAGTACATCCATCGATAGTGAACTAGACCGTCTAACTCAACCTCACAGGGTAAGTGGATAGACAAGTGTAACATAACCACAAAAAATGATGGAGGATATATGTTCTTAAGCTTACACAAAATTAGAGCTATGTCACTTTGTAACTTAGATAACTTGTCTTTGTGAATTGTCTTTGAACATAAATTGTTGAAAAAATAACTCAACTCAGACAACACAATGTAAAGATTATTTCGTAGATAATCATATGCTGCTACTGGAAGGACTCGTTGCATAAAAACATGATTAACATGAGTTTTCATTCCAGACAACTTGCCATCATCAACATTTACACATCAAGATAGGTTTGAACAATAGCCGTCATGAAACTTAATTGATCTAATCCATTCACAAAACTTTTTTCGAACTGACAATGGCAATGTATAGCATGTTATAGGCATTACTAACCTATCACCGTTACGTTTTAAGTGCAACTATTTTCTATTGCCCATTTCTTCTAAATCCAAACGACTATTCACATTATCCTTTATTTTTCCATCAGTATTCATCAATGTTCTCAAAATGTTTTCACAAATATTTTTTCAATATGCATCACATCCAAATTATGGCGCAATTTTAAAGTTTTCCAATACGGAAGGTCAAAAAAAATGCTTCTTTTAGTCAAGTTCAACTCTTCAATTGTACGTTTGAGCTTTCTATTATTATGTAGCTTCCCAAAACTTATAGAAATTCACTTTGTTTGTTCAATTATGTCATCTCCAGATAATTCTAAAGGCTTTTTCCTGTACACTAGCTTACTGTCAAATTTCTTACTTTTTTTCCATGGATGTGTTTTATCCAAGTATCTACGATGGCCCATGTAACATTATTTCTGTCCATTCTTCAAAGTAACAGAATGTGTCCACTTGTTGAAAACATGACATGCTAACATTCCTTTTGTAATCCACCCAAATAACATACCATATATAGGAAAATCATTTATAGTCCATAACAATGCAGCTTGCAGTCGAAACTTTTCATTAATGTACGCATCATATGTTTCAACACCATTCTCCAATAAATCTTTCAATTCATCTATTAAAGGTTGTAAATAAACATCAATGTCATTACCAGGAGAATTTTTACCCAGAATTAGAGTGTACAGAAACAAAAATGGCTCTTTCATACATTTCCAAGGTGGCAAATTATAAGAAAGTATAATAACAGGCCACATGCTATAGTTAGTGATCATATTGTCAAAAGGATTAAAACCATCACTAGCAAGCCCAAGTCGTACATTACGTGGATCTAAAGCAAACTGTTGCGCATAATAAGTGCTACGCAAATGTGCAAGTATACACGTCGCAAGTTATAGTATAAAAGATATCGTCTCCACAGGGATTGGTGCCACTTCAAGAATCTAGTCTCTTGCACTGTGAAAAGTAAAAGCACAAGTAAAGGATTATAGGAGTTTATCTAATAACTAAACTAGAAGGCAATAAAGTAAAAGAAAAGATGAATTCAGATGAGAGAGAGAGATAGGCCAGGTTATCGTGAGTTGAGGTGTGATAGCCGATTAGATCGTCTTGGTAAAAGAGTGCACGGGCAACTCAGTTGCCGTGGCAACTTGCACAACGGGGTTGCCTTGGCAACTAATCGATGGTTGCCTGGACGACTAGTTGGGCAACTACTTGGGCTTCTGGGCAGCAACCTTCAAGGTTCGGCAGAGCGTTCTTCAATGGTTTCTTCTTATCCCTAAGTCGAAACTCTAGCTACTTGTGCATGGCTTGATAATACATCCCTGCGTGAATCAAGGGTGAACAACAACCAATCTTGCGCTCCTCTTAGCTGTTGAAATCCTTAACTTATTCCTAAGCTGGATTAATCTTCACCATCAATAGATTGAATAAAGATCATATTCATTCGTTTCTTGAATCTAACTCTCCCGATATTAGATAAATAGATGAAATCACGAGATCCTCTCCCAATTCACTCGCAAACAAGAATAAGAACCAAGAATGAATAAACCTTGAAATAGAAAAGTGCAAACTCTTATTACCTAAACAAAAACCAATAGTTTCTCACAACCACAAAACATAATAACCATAGCCAAGTAAATTTAGTTCATGGCTAGGTTCCAAAGAAACACAAGATAAACAATCCCTAGCATGAACCCAATCGAACAAGGAAGAAAAGATGAAGCTTTTTGAAAATCCCTTGCCCTAGATGCTTGTCGAAAATTCCCCTTACTTCCTCTCTTGGACTTGTCGAAATTTCCCCTAATGCTCTCTCCCCAAGTTGTCGAAATCTCCTTGCTATTTATAGGGCTAGGCCAAAGTCCTTCTTTGAGGAGGAGTTTGAGTTGGAATTAAATTATCTTTAGAGAATATAATTCTTTATTATAATTTTATTCCTATTAGAACTTCTCCTATCTTCTTGGAATTTAATTCTTCTTTAATCTCTGCATGACAATCAAATTCCTTTGGGCTTGGGCCTTGCTCCGTGTCATCTTGGGCTTGTATAGTCATTAATTTCGACATCCCTATTGCATTTTCTCTTTGTCGACAATTGCCACGGCAACTGGCTCGGCCTCTCCTTCATGCATTGCCCTGGCAACTAGCTCGGCGTTGCTTTGGCAAGTGATCCTGCACATACACACACAAAGCACACCAAAGCAGCATCTTTTCCACAAAAACTACCAAGTTATGTAATCAAGCTCAACGATGGAAGGAAACATGGATTAATGCATGAATGGATAACTATGCAACTAATATGAGCCTAAGTCTAACAATAATATGAGTAAAAAGGGTAAGAAAATTATTACTTTTGAACACTTATCACACCCCCAAACTCGAACTATTGCTTGTCGTCAAGCAATGCAAACTCATAATTACCTGCCAAGACTTCAATTTTCACAAACTTAGCTTTGAACTTGATTTCAATTCTCTGAACCGGGGTACAAAGTATGATTGGCTTTTTATTTTCCGGAAAACTTAGGAGTTACTCGGAATCAAACTATAATTCTTGTAAGTGTGTGCGGAGTTGTGTGCAAGTTGATTTTTCGGATTCTAATGCAAACAATAGGTTTTCAAATTACTTCATTGGGTTCTTTTTAACATGTTTTAACTAGAGCCAGTTTTGGGCACCTCTAGTGTTTTGTTTTCTTAAGTGAATTTATTCGACTAGAGCCGGTTTTGGGCACCTCTAGCTATCAATTTTTTAACACATACTAGAGCCAGTTCCGGTCACCTCTAGTGATCCTAAGTTTAGCACATGCTAGAGCCAATTTTGGGCACCTCTAACATTCATCCAATTTTTATTCTAATCCCCCAATTTGTTAATTATCAACCTAAGTTTACTAGAATTCCTTAAATCAATCAAACCACAACATTGTTTCATCAAATTTAGCATCATAGTAAAATTCTAAGTTTTTCCATGGTTATCCTAGAATAAAAATTCTATCAATTAAGTGCATTGGCAAAGTCATCATCGAATATTCATCAAATCTAAGCAATTCTTGTTCCAATTAAAGGCATGGCAAGCAATTTATGTATCCTAAATGTAATACTTAAGTGAATGCAACTAAACATGGTAACTACTAATAACAATCCCCCCCAAACTCGAGTGAGGCATTGTCCTCAATGCATGCATAAAAATAACGAAAAATAAAAATAAAAATGCATACGAGGACTTACTCCGAGAGTTCGTCATCGTAGATGATTAGTTTCCTTCTAGTCGGTGTCTTGATTCTCTTGCTTGAACGCGATGGTTGTTTTCTTGTTGCCGGTGGTGGAATCGATCCTCGTACGGGGTTGTCCTCATCGTCCTCTTCATCAATGTCAATGGCTTTTCGCTTGGAGGATTCAATTGGTCCGGTCTTTATTGGTTCAATGGAGGACTCGTCTGAATTTGAAAAATCAGAAAATGATTTCGTAGGAGTTGATTTGGGCATAGGTGCTTTTGCAGTGGTTGCCGGGATGTCTTTAGCTTTGGTTGCCGTGGCATCTTCCGGGTTGGTTGTCGTGGCGTCAGCTTCTTTGGTTGCCGGGGCAAGGATCTCGGTGGGAAAGATTGGGAATGGCACGCGATTGTCCGGGTACTTTTCTTGGATGACTTGGGTGATGGCATTGTTGTGCTCCTTCATGTACCGTATGAACATTAGTTGCCGATCTTCAATTTGCCTTAGGCGGCTCACCAATGGGTGCAAAAGTGCTTCAAAGTGTCCCGGGATTAATGGTCGAGTTGCCCTGGCGTTAGGTGCTTGGGCATTAGGGATTGCCGCAGCGGCAGGAGTTGCCGTGGCAATTGGAGGCCTTGAAGAATCTCCCGGTGCCTCTCCCATTAGCTTTCGGATTAGTGCTTGATTCCAACAGGACTTGGGTAGGGCCTTTTCATTGGTGGACTCACTCAGGACATGCATCTCCTTGCAAAGATTAGAAATTAAGCAAGGGAAGAAAAGATAACCTTATCTTTTGAGCTGCATACAAAAATCTCATCACAAATAATTTTTCCAATGTTAATGATGCGATTATGCAAAATAGAATGTATGAGCAAAAGACGTGGTATATCAACGGTAGTATTGTGTGTAGAGGGCATTAAAGAAGTTTTAACAAACTTATTCCATAGTTTTGCCTCAGGTTTAAGCCGAAGGCGATTTACCGTGCCCTTGTATTTACCGTCGTTCCAATGAGTTCCCGGTTGAGTGAGTTCTTGAAGCACCTTGTCGAGTTGCTTGGGATTGATTTGGTCAATGAAGGCTTGATGCTCGTCCTTCTCAATGTAAAGTCCGTAAAAGGTGTTGATGCTTTCGGGACTTATAAGTATGGCCTTGTCACGAAAAAAAACATAAAGATTATCCGGGTTAGGTGAGTGAGCATAGAATTCTCTTACCCATGAGATATTACCCGGATCTGGTTGATTGCAAAAGATTTGCCACTTTTGATGTGCAATCCTCTTGTAGATGAAATCTTGATGAGATTTGGAGTATTCAAAACCTTGTTCTTCATGAATCTTCCGACTTTCAAACTTGGATTGAAATCTTTCTTGAACCACCGGTGTAGCAAACTTCTTGTATCTTGGTTCTTTGGAGGAACTTGGATGAACTAAAAGTTTAATCTTGGATGCCATGGATGATCTTGGTTGTGAGTAAAAACAAAGAAAAGAAAAGAAAAGAAAAAAAAGTTGCAAGATAGAAAGTAGGAATAGGTTAAGGGTGATGGGTTTTATAGAAAAGATAGGTGGGTGGGATTGAAAAAAAATGAAAAAGGGGTTAGGGTTTTGTAGGAGTTGTCGACAAGGGGGTTTTTGTTAGGATGAATTGGAGGCTTTATATAAGCCTTAGATTCAGCCCATTAGTTTTCTTGTTGAAGATGTTTTCCTACTTGGTTTAGAATTCCTTCTTTATCTTGAACTTCTTTTCCTACAATTCAAAGACAACTCAAATAAGGATTAAAATTAAAGATAAACTAATAAAGAAAATAAATAAAGATGTGTAATAGGATTCTTAAACTTGAATAAAAAAAATCTATCCTAAAACTACTAATAATCGGAAAAATAATAAAATAAAAAAAAATCGGAATTTTAAATAATTAAATAATCGGGAAAAAAAACAAAAAAAAAATAAAAAATATCAAAAGGGAGAGCATGCTCATGCATCTCCTAAGTTGACCACTTCCTTGTTACGTTCCACATGGGCACCATTGTAGTGCTTCAATCTTTGTCCATTAACTTTGAATTCATGGTTGTCAGAGATGGACTTGATTACACGGCGCCATGGGAAAATGGTTTGACGACTTCAAATGGTCCCGACCATCTTGATTTCAGCTTTCCCGAGAAAAGTTTTAGCCGAGAATTGAATAGGAGAACTAGTTGCCCTGGCGTGAATTGCAGTGGCAATAGTTTCTTGTCGTGCCATCGCTTTGTTTTCTCCTTGTAGATTCGTGCATTGTTATAGGCGAGTGCACGAAATTCTTCTATCTCATTGAGGTCCATCAATCGCTTTTGTCCGGCACTTTTCTAATCCATATTCACGGTCTTGATTGCCCAGTACGTCTTGTGCTCGATTTCCACCGGTAGATGGCATGTTTTGCCATAGACAAGTTGGAAGGGGGACATACCTAAGGGTGTTTTGAATGCAGTGCGATATGCCCAAAGTGCATCATCTAGTCTTAATGACCAATCCTTCCTTGAGGGATTTACAACTTTCTCGAGTATTCCCTTCAACTCCCGGTTGGAAATTTCTGCTTGCCTGTTGGTTTGTGGGTGATATGCCGTGGCGATCTTGTGTGATATGCCGAAGCGTTGCAACATCTTGGCAATTAGTCTGTTGTCAAAATGCTTGCCTTCGTCGCTGATAATTGCTCTCGGCATCCCAAACCGTGTAAATATGTTTTTCTACAAGAATCTTTGCACGGTCTTGGAATCGTTGTTGGGAACTGCAGCTGCCTCTACCCATTTAGACACATAGTCGACGACAAGTAAGATGTAGAGGTTGCCAAATGAAGATGGGAAAGGTCCCATAAAGTCGATCCCCCATACATCGAACAGTTCCACCTCGATGATGTTCTGGAGTGGCATTTCATGTCGTCTAGAGATATTGCCCGTCCTCTGGCAACGATCACATTGCTTGTAAAATTCTTGGGCATCTTTGTACAATGTTGGCCAATACAAACCCGATTGCAAAACTTTGGCCGCGGTACGAGTTCCTCCAAAATGTCCTCCATAGGGTGAAGAATGGCATTGCAGGAGTACATTATGTTGCTCTTCTTCAGGGACACATCGGCGTATAACCTGATCTGCACATTGTTTAAACAAAAGAGGCTCGTCCCAAAAGTAATGCTTAGCATCATGGCAGAACCACTTCTTCCCTTGGTGAGTAATGCCATAAGGAAAAATACCACAAACAAGGAAATTAACTAAATCTGCGTACCAGGGTATTGCCGAGGCATGTGCTGCCGTGGCGACTGCTCCCAAAATTGCCGAGGCGTGTGCGTCAAAGGCTGCTGCGGCATCGAGAGTTGCCGAGGCGTGTGCATCCATGGTTGCCGAGGCGTCGTGGGTTGCCGAGGCGTCAAGGGTTTCCGAGGCATCAAGGGTTGCCGAGGTAACTAAAATTTGTTCATCTGGGAATGCATCGCATATCTCTAGATCCGCGTCCTCCTCCCTATTGCGTTCCAAACGTGATAAGTGATCGGCCACTTGATTTTCTGTTCATTTCCTGTCCTTAATTTCAATATCAAATTCTTGTAAAAGTAATATCCAACGAATCAAACGAGGTTTAGCATCATTTTTAGCAAATAAGTATTTAATTGCCGAATGGTCCGTATGAACAATTACCTTTGTACCAATTAAATAGGATCGGAACTTGTCAAATGCGAAAACTACAGCTAGTAACTCTTTCTCCGTTGTTGTGTAATTCACTTGAGCATCATTAAGAGTTTTACTAGCGTAGTATATCACATGGAAGGTCTTACCTGTGCGTTGGCCTAGGACTGCTCCTACCGCGAAATCACTTGCATCACACATGAGCTCAAAAGGTAGCGTCCAATCTGGTGGAACGACAATGGGTGCCGAGGCAAGCTTTTTCTTTAGGGTTTCGAATGCTTGAGTGCAAGAATCATCAAAATCGAAGACTTTATCCTGTTCAAGCAGATTACACAAGGGTTTAGTGATTTTAGAAAAATTATGAATGAACCTCCTATAAAAACCTGCATGTCCGAGAAAACTTCGAATTCCTTTAACCGAATTTGGTGGGGGTAATCTCTCGATCACGTCCACCTTGGCTTTGTCTACTTCAATTCCCTTGGATGAAATCTTGTGGCCGAGCACTATTCCCTCATCTACCATAAAGTGGCATTTCTCCCAATTGAGGACTAAATCCGTTTCTTCGCATCTTGCCAACACCCTCTCTAAATTGCCAAGACAGCCGTCGAAGTCATTACCAAAAACCAAAAAATCATCCATGAAGATCTCAAGGAAGTCTTCGACCATGTCTGAAAAGAGTGCCATCATGCATCTTTGGAAGGTTGTCGGGGCGTTACACAATCCGAACGGCATCCTTCGGAAGGCATAAGTACCGTATGGGCATGTGAAGGTTGTCTTTTCTTGATCTTCTGGTGCTATGGCAATCTGATTATAACCTGAATAACCATCAAGAAAACAATAAAAGGGTTTACCTGCAAGATGGTCAAGCATTGGATCAATAAAGGGTAATGGGAAGTGATCTTTCCTAGTGGCTTTGTTTAGTTTTCGATAGTCCATACAAACCCTCCAACCGGTCACAGTCCTGGTTGGGATAAGTTCATTATTTTCATTGCTTACCACTGTTATACCTCCCTTTTTCGGTACACATTGTACCGGATTTACCCACGTACTATCAGAGATAGGGTATATAATGTCGGCGTCAAGCCACTTGATGATTTCTTTCATTACAACCCCTTTCATGGCATGATTCAGTCTCCTCTGGGCCTCAATTGAAGGTTTGTGGTCATCTTCCAACAAGATCTTGTGCATGCACACCGCCGGGCTAATTCCCTTCAAGTCGGCAATTGTCCACCCTATTGCCTTTTTGTGTAGCTTCAACATCTTGATCAGGTTCTTTTCCTGCTCAGGCTGTAACTTAGAAGAAATAATTATAGGCAATGTATTATCGGTCCCTAGGTATACATATTTTAGTTGCTCTGGCAATTGTTTCAACTCAAGAGTCGGTGGTTGTTCTTCATCGACCGGTTCTTCATACTCCTCAGGTTCCTCTTGATCGGCAATGTAGTTGCCGAGGCAACTAAATTCCTCATCGAAGTTAAACTCTGTCGTGGCATGAAGTAGTTGGCATTCTTCTGGATCATCGGCATGCCTTAGTGTTTGGAACACATTTAGTTTGACCTGGTGGTCATTCACCCTCATTGTGAGTTCTCCCTTTTCAACATCGATCAAGGTTCTCCCTGTCGCTAGGAATGGTCTCCCGAGAATGATAGGTGCATGCTCATCTGCTTCACAATCCAAAACAATAAAGTTAGCGGGAAAAATAAATTTATCAACTTTTACCAGTATGTCCTCGATTTTTCCTCTGGGATGCACATAGGATCTGTCGGCTAGCTGCAGATAACTGTTGTAGGTCTTGCCTTCCCGATTCCCAGTTTCTGGAAAACTGATTTAGGCATCAAGTTTATGCTAGCCCCTAGGTCGCATAGTGCTTTCTCGACATAGTGATTTCCGATAGAACAGGGTATTGTGAAACTTCCGGGATCCTTCAACTTGGGTGGCATACGATTGTGCAACATTGCCATGCATCCCTTTGTCGCGGCAACTGTTTCAAACTCTCCTAGCCTTGTTCTTTTGGATACAATGTCTTTAAGGAACTTGGCATAGTTTGGCATTTGTTCAATTGCTTCCACAAATGGCAAGTTGATGTGGACTTGCTTTAGGATATCAAGAAACTTCTTGAATTGGTATTCTTGCTTTTGTCGCTTCAACCTTTGTGGGAATGGTGGTGGAAGTCGGATATCTTTGATCCTTTCATTGGTTTGAAATCTGATTGACGGCATTGCCGGGACATCTGGAGTTGCCGAGGCGGTATCAACTGGGGTTGCCGAGGCGTGCTTATCGCAAGTTGCCGAGGCATCATCGGTTGCCGAGGCATGCTTATTGCCGGTTGCCGCGGTAATTCCTGGTTCAGCATCTGAGGCTTTGCCGCTAGGTTTATCTTGATCTTTTTGTGGAGTTTTGTTTGATGAGCGGGTTTGAACCTCTCTAAGTTGTTGGCCACTTCTAGTGGTGATCGCCTTACATTGCTCATGGCCAGTTCCTCTTGCGACTTCAGTATCGCTAGGTAAACCTCCTTGCGGTCTAGTATTCAGATTTTGAGCAAACTGTCCGACTTGATTTTCCAATGATTTGATTGCCGCCTCTTGGTTTTGCAATCTCATCTCGGTCCTGTTAATAAAAGCATCAGTTCTTTTTATGAAATTACTATTCTCAGCCATATAAGATTCAGTTTTCATCATAAAAGCATTTAGAGAATTTTGCAAAGAACTAGATGTTGTCGGTTGTTGTTGTGGCATCTGTTGCCGTGGCATATTCTGTTGGAATCCCGATGCTTGTGCATTCTGATTGTTCTGGTTTAGAGCATTGTTGGGATTACTCCATGAAAAATTCGGGTGCTTCTTCCAAGCTGGATTGTATGTATTGGACATCATGTTGTTGCTCCGGTTGTAATTCCCCACATAGAAGCTGGATTCCGGATTCTGTATACATTCAGAAGAATTATGGTTATCACCACATAACTCACAAAAAGAATCCATTACCTTGACTTCATGTGTGTTGTTTGGTTTTTGCATGTTCTGGACCATCTTGGTTAAAGCGGCCAATTGTGCCGAAATTGAGTCTGATGATCCTAGTTCATGTATTGTGGCTTGGCGTCTAACTCCTCCTCTTCTAGTAGATGGGAATTGATAATCATTCTTGGCCAGCCTGTTTAAAATTTGCATTGCTTCTTCCGGCGACTTATCTAGGAGTATGCCGTTTGCCGAGGCATCTAGCATCATCCTTGTTGGTGTATTCACGGCGTTGTAAAACATTGTTACTTGAGTCCACACCGGGAATCCGTGTAAAGGGCATTTGTGTAGAAGTTCTCTATATCGCTCCCAAGCCTCGTACATGGATTCATCATCCGCTTTTGCCCGAAATAAGTAATGTCGTTCTGAAGCTTATCACCAAATTTGTAGGATTAAATCTAGCAAGGGAATCACGACAAAGATCAGTCCAAGATGCTATGGATCCGGCAGAATGCTATTCAACCATGCTTTACGCCCTATCCTCGGTGAATAGGGGAATAATCTTAATCGTAAGACATCGGGGTGACTCCGTGTATCTTGAACGAGTTGCAAATCTCGAGGAAAGATTTCAGATGTTGTCGTGCATCTTCGATTCTTTGAGCCACCAAATTGACCTATTGTGTTGATCATATTAAACATTACGGTTTCAACTCAAAGTGGTCGGCTTCAATTTCAGGTGCGACAACTCCGGGTTAAGTCCATCAAGATCTTCTTCAAGATAGTCTCGAATAGTTCTGTTTTCGTGCAAGAATCACTCCTCCTCCCGCTCGAACATCTTGATTCATATTGCCGTCTTGATTTGCCATTGCTTCTCTTATCCTTCGTCTAAGTCTTTGTAAGGTTCGTTCGATTTACGGATCAAAGGGATATTCTGTGAAAGTCGGTCTCATACTGGTCATATACCAATGCAAAACCAAATTTTGTTAGCCCTTTGAATTTTAAACAAGAAAAGTAAAAAGAAAGTGCAAGAGAGTAAAAACAAAGTCGCTATTGCCAATCCCCGGCAACGGTGCCAAAAACTTGTTGCGCGTAATAAGTGCTACGCAAATGTGCAAGTATACACGTCGCAAGTTATAGTATAAAAGATATCGTCTCCACAGGGATTGGTGCCACTTCAAGAATCTAGTCTCTTGCACTGTGAAAAGTAAAAACACAAGTAAAGGATTATAGGAGTTTATCTAATAACTAAACTAGAAGGCAATAAAGTAAAAGAAAAGATGAATTCAAATGAGAGAGAGATAGGCCAGGTTATCGTGAGTTGAGGTGTGATAGCCGATTGGATCGTCTTGGTAAAAGAGTGCACAGGCAACTCAGTTGCCGTGGCAACTTGCACAACGGGGTTGCCTTGGCAACTAATCGATGGTTGCCTGGGCGACTAGTTGGGCAACTACTTGTGCTTCTGGGCAGCAACCTTCAAGGTTCGGCAGAGCGTTCTTTAATGGTTTCTTCTTATCCCTAAGTCGAAACTCTAGCTACTTGTGCATGCCTTGATAATACATCCCTGCGTGAATCAAGGGTGAACAACAACCAATCTTACGCTCCTCTTAGCCGTTGAAATCCTTAACTTATTCCTAAGCCGGATTAATCTTCACCATCAATAGATTGAATAAAGATCATATTCATTCGTTTCTTGATTCTAACTCTCCCGATATTAGATAAATAGATGAAATCACGAGATCCTCTCGCAATTCACTCGCAAACAAGAATAAGAACCAAGAATGAATAAACCTTGAAATAGAAAAGTGCAAACTCTTATTACCTAAACAAAAACCAATAGTTTCTCACAACCACAAAACACAATAACCATAGCCAAGTAAATTTAGTTCATGGCTAGGTTCCAAAGAAACACAAGATAAACAATCCCTAGCATGAACCTAATCGAACAAGGAAGAAAAGATGAAGCTTGTCGAAAATCCCTTGCCCTAGATGCTTGTCGAAAATTCCCCTTGCTTCCTCTCTTGGACTTGTCGAAATTTCCCCTAATGCTCTCTCCCCAAGTTGTCGAAATCTCCTTGCTATTTATAGGGCTAGGCCAAAGTCCTTCTTTGAGGAGGAGTTTGAGTTGGAATTAAATTATCTTTAGAGAATATAATTCTTTATTATAATTTTATTCCTATTAGAACTTCTCCTATCTTCTTGGAATTTAATTCTTCTTTAATCTCTGCATGACAATCAAATTCCTTTGGGCTTGGGCCTTGCTCCATGTCATCTTGGGCTTGTATAGTCATTAATTTCGACATCCCTATTGCATTTTCTCTTTGTCGACAATTGCCATGGCAACTGGCTCGGCGTTTCCTTCATGCATTGCCCTGGCAACTAGCTCGGCATTGCTTTGGCAAGTGATCCTGCACATACACACACAAAGCACACCAAAGCAGCATCTTTTCCACAAAAACTACCAACTTATGTAATCAAGCTCAACGATGGAAGGAAACATGGATTAATGCATGAATGGCTAACTATGCAACTAATATGAGCCTAAGTCTAACAATAATATGAGTAAAAAGGGTAAGAAAATTAGTACTTTTGAACACTTATCACAAACCAATCATTTTTCGTATCAAACTCTTGCCAAGCTGTTGCATCAGCTGAATGCCTTATTACGTCATCATTAACATGTTTTTCCTTGCGCTACCGCATGTCCTCAACAAAATCTTTAGATATAAATAACCTTTGAATTTTAGGGTTCAATGAAAAATATTTAACAATTTTACGAGCAATGTTTTTACGTTTTCCCAAACCAAATTTCTACCTTGAAGCTTGACAATTAGGACATTGATCAAGATGCTCATATTGTTTCCAATATAATGTGCAACCATTCACACATGCATCAATATTGATATAACTGAGACAAGATAACGCAAAAGCTTTTTTAACTTATAATAAGATTTAATAAGCGTTTCACCCTTTGGGAGAGCA
The DNA here is from genome assembly GCA_019671005.1 of Hibiscus mutabilis. Lineage (NCBI taxonomy): Eukaryota > Viridiplantae > Streptophyta > Magnoliopsida > Malvales > Malvaceae > Hibiscus > Hibiscus mutabilis. The sequence goes on along the minus strand of JAGYYJ010001473.1, from coordinate 30,454 downwards.
TCTTTGAACAATTTTAAGCTCAGATCAAATGATTTGACAATTTTCTAAACTTTTCTACTTCCCCTTCAGGCTCAACTGTTTCAGTATTCATAGATGGCCTTTCAATATTAGTTTCAATAAAAATTGATTTTTGTATGCCATCTAGCATTTCAGACATATCATCATGTTCATGTTGAACTTCATCACTAATATGACCACTATCATTCAAATCACGCAATCGATCATTGTTTGGTTGAAAAGACTAGTTGTGATGTGCCATCGAGTATAATCCTCTATAAAACCATGTTGAAACAAATTGAACTTGACATCTGTTAATTTTTTAAACAAGCAGTTGTTACAATCTTTGCATGGGCAACGAATTTTACCATTGGAGTCTGTATTTTGTTTTGCAAGACTTAAAAAATCACGAACTCCTTCTTGATATTCAGTACTAAATCAATTTTTGTGGGACATCCAATTTCTATCCATTATATCAATCTGAACATATATAAAATAAATTAACAAAAATAGAAAGCAAATAAATTAAGAATTTAACTTATAATTAATTAACTAATACATAAAATACAAGTATCAACAGAAACTTAGAGGCGATACTAATCGGTCTATGAGAGGATATCTACAATAAACTTTTTAACATACATGCACCAATTATAAAAAAATAAAAGAATAAATAAAGGACAAATGCAGAGGTAATAAGCTTGTTGACTGAAAGGAATGAAAAGCAAAACGCTTTAACATAGATCAAGATCATTAATGGAGAATGAAATTTTCATTTTGTTAGTTGTTTTCACCTTTTTATGCTTCTAATTAGTCCTTTTTTGATAGACTAAAAATGAATACTTTTCAACAACGCGGGAAGAGAAGGTGAAGATGAACAAGAAGAGAAAAATGGATAGAAAAATCATTCAATGACATTCTAAAGACATGTTTTTAAACATTGACAAAGTTCAAAAAGCTTTTCTTTGCAACACCATGAACCTTCATTTTGGGCAATATATTTATTTCAAGGGAAGAAATTAAGTGGTGACATTGCACATCTCAAGAAACTAGACTAATAAGCATTTCCTCTAGATGTTGTCTATTAAACAACTCATATAGGTCAAAATATGGACACCAAAACATAATATTTACATAACAAACAACTCGCTTGCCTAAAAAAATTAATATATCCAACCCCAAGGAAAAAGTGAGGAAAAAATTGATGTAATCATGTTATTTTTTAATATTATGTGGGAAATCAATCATGTTTTGGCAATAATTTTTCCTATAACTTGCATGTATCTTTCCAGGAATTATACATTGAAGAATTGAGAATTTCAATTTAATATAAATCAAGTCAGCTCCTACTATATGGAAGAATCACAAATGTCCAAGGAAGAAAAAATAATACATGCGAAAAGGAATTATTTAAGTATGCAAAGCTTTTTCGCTATGAGAGAAAGAATTGAAACCAAGACCAAAAATATTAATAAATTAGGAGGTGATTGTTAACTCCTCAAAAGATCTACCTTTCACACATTTATTGCCACGCTATTGCTTGACTTTGGGTACATATTTGCGCATTTTTCTTGTATATTCATACATTTGCATCTAAGAGTTAAGAAATGTACAGTTTTCATTGCAAGAGTGAAGGGTGTTTTCTTGCATGGTGGGCAGGGTTGGCAGGTCAAGAGTAGGTGGAGCAGAAGAGAAATGTCGAACGCAATTAGCAGAATACAAGAAAGATAAATGCCAAGAGCATTTGGAAAAACGCAAGAAAAAAGGATGCCAAGCTCGGTTGGCAAAGGAAGGACAATCGATGCCTAGTCAGATAACCGTTAGTCAGAGCCAGGTCAGCCTAATTCAAAAAGAGGATAACGCGCCTACAATGGTGCGTAACAAACTTTAAAAAACCAAGCCCTAATTAGGGTTTCCACGAGTGCCTATATAAAGAAGCCCATCGATTTAGCAAATAAGGCTGTGCCATGAGAAGAAAGTGAGGGTAGAGGCAGACCAAGGTTCGACCAGGCAGTCTAGCTGAGAGCTCTAGATTCCTTGAAGGGCTGCATCGACAGATATGCTTCTCTTGTCCATTTCTATTAGTTTTATTTCTGTTATGATGGTGATGTTGGAAAACGATATTATTTTGGTTTCCCCAACCATGAACTAATCTTTTAAATTGGCTAAGGGTGTTTGCGATGAATACTTAGCTTTAGGCATTTAATACTTGAATGCTTTGGCTTTATTGTTTATTTGGCTTGCACTTATTTTTATCATTTTTATTTCCATATGACGGTTGGGAATAAATGCACATTATCCCTTAATATCTTAACAGACTTAGGAGATAAGGATTGATTGCCAAAAACTAAGGACAAAAACTTCAATAGAAGATGTTCAAGTAGATGAGCTTACTTTGAAAGTGAATCTACCCCTTAGGAGTAAAAGATTAAAACCTTTCCAAGTTAATGATTTGAAAACATCACTATAGACATACAGGTGTTAAAAGTGATTAACTTAGAGTATTGCCATCGACGGAGGAAATGCTAATTTAAAATCAACTCGGCAATAAAATCAAGGTTGAATATTATTAAGTGACATCATAGCTAGCGTGAAATCCAAACATCCTTTGCCAACACCAATCAATCATCTTGACACAAGTGTTTGAGAACTTGCCTGAATCTTTGCTTCATTTTTTCCTTTAAGTTATTTCTTTATTTAAAATCCGAAACCATTCACCGTCCCATTTGTTCCAACTTACAAGTAACTATCGTGGCATTTAATTCCTAGATAATCTTTGTGGATACGATACTCAGCTTATTATTGTATTACTTGCTGGCCGTGTATACTTGCATGCAAAAAGACCTATTCTTGGTGTTTTTCACTTCCAATATTACACTTAATCATCGATATTCTGCCAAGAATTAGTCGGTCGACATGTTTTTGGCACCGTCACCGGAGATTGCAATAGAATTGATTGTTTTGATTTTTACTTGTTTTGTTTATTTTACTTATTTTGTTTAGTTTGGTGTATGATTAGGAGCCGCATTGCAAAGGAAGATATATTGTACGATCCATAGATTGAAAGAACCCTAAGTAGGATAAAGAGATAACGTCAAAAATGGCTCAAATAGAAATGATGGGGTAGATGGTGTCCTAAATAATGCCAACAACCAAGAAAATTCGGTAATACATGATGAGATACCACTTGTTCCTATTATTGCTGTTGAGAATCCTGAAGAAATACCTATCAAAGAACACTTAGCACCAACCATAGATAATTTGATACTAGGGTTGGTTGGCCAATAGGTAAATACAGTTAATTTTGAACTTAATCTGGTAATGATTCAGATGCTATTGAATGTAGGTCAATTTGATGGATCACCTAACGGAGACCAAAGGCAACACTTGAAGTATTTTCTAGAGGTGTGCCAACTATTTCAGCAACCTGGTGTGGCTAAAGAGACAGTGAAGTTGAGACTATTCTTATTCTCTTGGAGAGATAGAGAGAAATTGTAGCTAAGTTCTTTACCGCCTGGTTCAGTTACTTCGTGGGAAGAATTATGCCAGAAGTTTCTTCTAAGGTCCAGCCACCTAAACTTAATGCCAAGGTGTGGAGTGAAATCATTACTTTTAGGCAAGCTGATGATGAGACTTTGTATAATGCCTGGAAGCGTTTCAGGGACTTGTTGAAGATGCCCCATACATGGATTTCCTACATGGACTCAGATGGAGACCTTTTATAACGAACTCAATGCTCGTGCTATGATTGTGGTAGACGCTTCAAAAAATGATTTGTTGCTAGACGAGAATTACACAGAGGTATTTGACATCCTTGAAAGGATTTTCCACCAATGATCTTCAATACCCTACTGTCAGATTGGGAACCGAGACAAAGGTAGCTAGAAAATTGGAGCTTAATGCACTGTCATCTATCAATGCTCAAATTGCAAATTTCACTAATATAGTGAAAAAAATGCAGAAGCCTATTGAAGTCCGAGAAGTGAAGGCACTGGAACCATTCTTCACTATTTGTGAAGAGGATCATAATGTGGATGAATGCCCAGCAAACCCAAAATCGGTAAATTTTGTTGGCAATTACAACCATAATATTAATCCATATTCCAATACTTATAATGTAGGGTGGAAGCAACATCCAAACTTTTCTTGGGTGAATCAAGAAGGTAACCAATATAATGTAGGGTGGAAGCAACATCCAAACTTTTCTTGGGTGAATCAAGAAGGTAACCAATATTATGTATATGAATGACCAATAGGTTACATTTAATGTATTTGAAGCTCTTAAGTGTGCAGATGAACCTGAGGAATATCAAGCTGTCGAGCTGATGGAGTCCATTTTTAATGTGGACATAGCACAAATTTACCGGGGCAAAGATGCTAATGCTATAGAACATGATAACGAAGATATGATGAGTGAAGAATTTGAAGAACCAACCGTGTTTAATGAGGTCACGAGTTATTACAAGAGACCTGAGTCACTTGAGTTGGCTGGTAGAGAAATCAAGTCACCCAAACCATCTATTGAGGAGCCACTGGAACTAGAGTTGAAACCTTTGCCAAGCCACCTCAAATATGCTCATGGGAGGCAACTCTATTTTACCAGTGATCATTGATGTTGATTTGACTGAAGACCAACATGAAAGATTGCTAGAGACATTGGGCAATTATAAGCAAGCCTTGGGGTGGACCCTAGCTGTCATTCGAGGGATAAACCCAGCAATCTGCATGCATAAAATCATTTAGACGATTACTATGGCAAAACAATCGAGGCCCAGAGGATAATGAACCCCAGCATAAAGGAGGCAGTTAAGAAATAAGTCATAAAATGGTTGGATGCTGAGATAATTTATTCTATTTCTAATAGCTCATGGGTTAGCCCAGTGCAGTGTATGCCAAAAAAGGATGAAATGATCGTGGTCAAGAACAACAAGAATAAACTGATCATCTCGAGGATTTTGATGGGTTGGAGGGTGTGCATGGACTACATGAAGCTAAATAATGCCACCCAAAAAGATCATTTTCCATTACCCTTCATTGATCAGATGTTTGACAGATTGGCAAAGAAGATATTTTATTGCTTCCTAGACGACTACTTGGGCTATATTCAAATAGCCATTGCTCAAGAAAATCAGGAGAAAACTATGTTCACCTATCCATATAGAACATTCACCTTTAGGAGGATGCCCTTTGGATTATGTAACGCCTCAGTAATGTTTTAGCGTTACATGATGTCAATTTTCTCGGATATGATCAAGAATAAATTAAAAGTCTTCGTGGATGACATCTCAGTCTTTGAAAAAAGTGTAATGACCTGGATTTTGAAATTTGAAGGTCGGGTTAACCCGATAGTTGGGATACGAGTTTGGGCAAAATATAAGGCCTTGGGCGTCATTTTGGGCCAACCTAGTGTTGTTGGTCTTGCTTAAGTTGAGCTGGGTTTGGGATAGGATGATTTTGAGAAGGTTAATATGGTAAATTTATAGTTGGGAGGAAAACAGGCTGATGGTTACTTAATTTTCTACATTTTTGTAAGGTGAGTGAAGTCACCATTGTCCCTTTGCTGTCTCTCCCACCCACTCTTATCTCCTACCCAAAGTTTGAGTGTTAAAGGTGAAATCTTTAAGGTTTTGAGTGTGAATCATGTTTTGGTCAAGAAGCAAAGTTTGTTCATCATTTAGAGATCTTTGAACCAAGGTAAAAATGGTTGGAAATGGTGGTGGAAAGGGTTTTTGGTAGGGGTCTTTGGAAAGAACGGAATGGGGTGTTGGAGGCTCCATTCTTGGTATAATTTGTGTTTCAGCTTCCTAATCTCCCCACTAGTGTTGTAACATGGTTATCATCATCTTTTGTAGTCAAAAAAGTAGGAGAACACTTTAATTCTCAAGGAAAAGAAAAGGCTTGAAGCTTGTAGAGTCAAGGTTTTCTGGTGATTCAAGGGAGGTTAGTACACTTCCAATTCCTTGTTTCCTGCATATCATAAGGGTAATTGCTTTGTATGTCATTTTTGTGTTTGAGCATGCTTGCATGTTCTTGATGTGTGCTAATGGAAAAAGTTATAATTGATGTTAAAAACTTGTAAAATTGATAGAAATTGAACCTAAACACCTTTCATAAGTTATAGGTTGGTTTTGGGGGTTAAAGATGAGAAATTCAAACCTCAGACCTGGAAATCTAGTTTTGTATACCATTACAGGTAGTTCAGTACCGGTACCCCTCTCTAGGGAAAGACTCAAAACATGAAAGGCGTATCAATACGATTTCTCGAGTATTGGTACCCCTTGCTTAATGGAAATTCTAGTAATGTTTTCGCGTATGGTACGCTAGGGGGCATATTGGTACTACTATTCTATTACTTGAGGAAGGCTTTCATATACCGGTACGCAAAGGTTGGAGTACCGATATGGGTGGGGATCAATACGGAGTGGTTTACGTACTGATACTGAGTACCGATACGGGGGTAAGCGTATCGATACGGCTTGAGGACCCATTTCTTTCGAAACTAAATTAAGTATCGATACTCGTGGATTAGTACTAGTATCCAGAGAGGCGTACTGATACCCATATAGGAGTATCGGTACTCGTTGGGCAATTTACCCAAAAAATTGAGTTTGCATTCGAGGGTTTCATAATTAGAGGTAAAGGGCCCAATGGGTCCCTATAGGTATGAAATAAATTGTAAAACTGAGAAACTAGATTTCTAATTCCGTATGTAAATCAAATAAGTTTAAAATGGGAATGGAACTTGTGTAATGCATGCTTTGATTAAAATCCATTGACGTAATGTTAATTCGTGCCGTGTGCGCACTTGGTTGATGGGATTCAGATGCCCGAGAATGTGTTGCAACACCATGGTAAGATGATGGGATAGAGGTTAATGATGCTATGTGACCCGAGCCTCATTCGTATGTGCTCGTGGGATGATTTTGAGTAGGGTGTATGTTCCAATGCTATGTGACCCAGCCTTACCCAAGGTGTATATTTCGATATTGTGTGACACAGCCTCACTCGGAGTGTATGTACCGATTCTAGGTTATCCGGCCTTACTCTGGTATAGTATGGTATGGTATGTGGGGCCTTGTGAGCCCTTAATTGTTTGGATGATTGATTATATTGATTTCATGTGTTTAGGCGAACAGAATAGCGCCACATGATAATCTTACCTACTTAATCATTGTTTGACTACATGCTTATTTTTATGATCGGCATGAAGCATAGTAGAATAAAGGTGTATCCACTGAGCTTTCAAGCTCATCGTTTGGAATTGTTATTTCCTTACGTAGGTCTTTAGGTTGCTGCGTTGTAACCCCCTCGACCCAGCCTAGTCGCAAGACCGAACCGAGTGAGCTACATTACGTTTACCAAAGTAAATCGTAAAGAATTAAGCCTGAAACCCAACCTTTTTTCTCTTTTATATTATCTAGATGCAAATTTTTTATCCTATATGTGCATACTGATTTCTGATAAAACCCAACTCAATCGGGCGTCGAATTGACATCCAATTGGTCATATAAACAATTTAGGGACCAAAACGCAAAATCTAAAAATTACGAGGACTTAGCCTAATTTTAAGTTACCATCCTTTAACTAGACAGGTTACATGCTTACTCGTCAAAAATTAGCTCAAAATGATCATCCGAACTTATTCAATTGCATCCACAATATTTAGAGACCAAAACGCACAAGACCAGAAATTGAAATCCATGACATTACCTGTAAAAACGGCCACTAGTACCAATACGATCATAGCCGTACCGATACGGAGTAGCCACCCATACTGGTACACAGCGTACCATATTGGTATGCCACGTCAACTTGCAAAATATTAAAATCGTACCGGTACGAGCCCTTGGTGTTCCGGTACATGGGTTTTTCCCAAAAAGTAACTTTCTAGTAACGAGTCCCCGTACCGGTATGCCAAGCTTAAATTGTTTAACCGTACCGGTACGCACATACTCGTACCGATGCTGAACGTTTTGTTTGCCTATCCGTACTGATACGGTCCCTTGCGTACCGTTACGCGTAGGCTTGTAATGTTATTTTTTACTGTTTAACATTATTTCAACCTTACCAAAACACTGTAGCATGCTCCTAAAACACAATCAACACAATTTAGAATCAGTCCACAACAAAACATCACAGATTCAACATCATTTCATGGCATCTTGCATCAAATGTAAATCTATAGGCATGCAACCTAGAAAACAATTCAAGTAAAACATGAAACTCCAAACCATCACCAAAGTCAAACCATAAAGGCCATTTACAACTCAAGAGAAGCTAAACAAACTTGCTCAAACAGGGAGTTCAACAAAATATCTCCCAAATAACAATGGAAACCCCATTGCCCTTATTACTTATAGTCTAACTCGAAACATGCTTTGGTTACCAAGTCTTGTACTGATCCCTTGCTTCACACTGCCTTCCAAGCTTTTAAATCTCTGCATTGATGGACAAAGAGAGCGTAAGCACACTAGGCTTACTAAGGAGTGCTCAAAAACAACACACCATCAATGCATTAAAACCATTTCTCAACATTACATTAAAAACTCATTTCAAACATCATTTAAAACATTATCATGCCTTTAAAACATGCACTTAACATCTTTAAAACCAGCATATTAACTCATATGCAACATGTATCATTAACCAACAGCAAGTCCCATTGCTCAACCTCAATTTAAGCCTTCTCATGCATAACAGCCATATGTAAAGCTTAAAGAGTAAACATGTATAAATCACATTATACCACATAAACTTTTCAATGATACATCAACAATTATACTAGCTCACAAGTGTTCATTAACCAAGTTCCTTTACCAAAATAGATCATCGGATACACGGATTCAACAAGTGTTTACACAACACTTCAAGCCATCTCAACCGGAATAGCGATATAATCACAATCGCGGTACCTAAACAACCAGGTTCACTTTCAACCCACGAGGACAACAACCCCTTATCTCGGTTAGGTGCTTAATCCACTAACGGGAGTATACAGTACTGTAAAACCCCTCTACCGTTAGGTTACTTAAATGGAGTTTTTAGTACACGGATCTAAACACCTCAACATCCAAGGTGACTTATTATAGTGCACTATCTATCCTATAGCTGGCCAACTATATCCGATAACAATTTTAAAACCACATCACTTGCCAATATAATTAACCATTTACCATTTACCTCATTGTTTTCAACAAGCATTAACCAAACCAATATTCCAAAGCAACAACCATGCTTTAAAACACAAGTATAAACCATATACTTACAAGGATCACTTACCATGTGCATCCTTCAGCATTTCATGCTCATAAACAGAATCTCATATACTTTAAATCATGCTTAAACAATAGGCTCAATGTAAATTAAAACAAGTGCATAAAAACCATTTCACACTAGCACGACCAAGAGAGACACATTTACTTACTTCTGAGTTTAAACCAACGTATCAAGCTAAGTTTAAACTCCCATAAACCACCTTTAAAACATTCCAAAGCTGGAATCCACGTTCTCACTCACCGATACACGAAACCTCGATTCGCTAACAAGAAATCAAGCGTCCGAAGCCTCCAAGGCTTCACCAATCACTTCCGAATCAACCTCCCTTGGTTTAACCACATTACAATAGAGGATTAATGCATCTCAATGCATTCAAAACACTATAAAAAAAATTCCTCACGGACTTCCACAATCCTCTCAAAATTACCCAACCACAACAACCGAAATCATCACCTAAACATTTCCAAACACAACCTAGCCACAATCTAATAATCAAACACTCCCATAATCATCAATTAACACTCAAAAACAAGATTAATTCATTCATATACTTCCAGCAATTACACAGCCACCACAACTCCACAAAAACACTAATCTAACAACCTAAACAACTAGAGATTCAAGAGTTTCGGGATTCCATTGATAAAATCAACTTATCAAAATAATAATACATCCAAAATATGATTAAAATCAATCTCCAACATTAGAAAACAGATCCAAAATGAAACTTTCACTTTTTCATCAATTTTACCCAAATAAATCAATTAATTCAATATAAAAACACAAAATCAGATTAGAAACCATAAATCAAGGATCAAACGCTTGGGAATATCAATAAAGAACCATTCAGTAGAGGAGATCACAGACCTTGCCCCTATTGTGTGATTTCTCCCTCAATTGGCTTGTTTAAAGCTAAGAAAACACAAGATTTCAATGAGGTTTTGTAAATCAAAGTTAAAGAATCAATTACAAATCAATAAAGTGAGTAAAATGATATCTCACCTCTAATTTTTGATGAAAACTTTAGTGTTTGGCAGAAGAAAAGTGGAGAGAAAAGTTACGTCAATTTTCTTGAAAATGATAACTAAGTTTTTAATAACCAAATCCCCTTTTAATTAACTTTTAAAACACATGTTAAAGGGTTTAATTGATAGGAGAAATCACAAGCAAAAAATTGGTAAAAATAGCTCCTTAAGGTTTCTAAGAGTTTGATCCCTTTCAGTTTTAGTCACCTTTAAAAACCAATTTTCAAAAATTGCATTTTGGTCACTAACCAAGATGTCAAACTTTCAAAACCCATTTTCAAAAATTGTTTTCACCAATATTAACCATATATTAAAATATGATTTTTAACCATTTTTCCACATTTTTATCTTAACAAAAAATATTTACTCCTAAAACCGACTTGAATCTCTAACCTGGTCCACTGGACCGTCTAACATGCCACAAAACCGCTAGGCCCAAAATTGGGGCGTTACAACTCTCCCCCACTTAAGAAATTTCATCCTCGAAATTTTACCTGAAGGAAAAGGTGCGAAAACTGTTCCAGCATATCCGACTTGCGTTCTCACGTGGCCTCCTCAACACCGCAGTGCCTCCACAACACCTTAACAAGCCCGACCGTCTTGCCACGCAGAACCTTACCGCTGGTATCCAAAACCTCTACTGGTTTCTTATCATAATATAAATCCGATCTCAACTCAATATCCTCCACTGGCATAATATGCAAGGGATCCGACCAATACCTCCGCAACATCGAAACATTAAACATATCATGAATCCTATCCAACTCAAGAGGTAAACTTAGATGGTAATCAACATGACCCACATGCTCAACAACCTCGTATGGTCCAATAAACCTCGGGCTAAGATTCCCTTTTCGCCCGAAGCGCATCACCTTCTTCCAAGGTGACACCTTCAAAAACACTCGATCACCAACTTTATACTCAACATCCCTACGCTTCAAATTCGCATAGGGTTTCTGACGATCCGAAGCTGCTTTCAAGCGCTCACATATCAACTTTACTTTCTTGTTCGTACCTTTCAAAACATTAGGCAAGGAAAGATGCTTTTCCCCAACTTTAGCCCAACACACAAGTGTACGACACTTCCTGCCATACAACGCCTCATACAGTGCCATATGTATACTAGTCCGATAATTGTTATTATAAGCAAACTCCACCAATGGAAATTGCTTCTCCCACGTTATTTGGAACTCAATAATACAACATCTCAACATATCCTTGAGAACTTGAATCACGCGCTCTGACTGACCATCCGTCTAAGGAAGATACGAAGTACTGAAATTCAATTGAGTTCCCAGAGCACGATGTAAGCACATCCAAAACCTTGTCGTGAAATGTGGATCTCTATTCGAAAATATAGACTTAGGCACCCCATGAAAACATACAATCTCGAAGATGTACAGATCAACCAATGTATCTAAGGTATGCGTGGTATGCACTGGCACAAAATACGCATAATTCATAAACTGATCAACACTCACCCAAATGGAATCCTTTTTGGTCAGCGTCACAGGAAAACCAGACACAAAATCCATTCCCACTTCCATTCCGGTATCCTCAATGGTTGCAACAACTCGGATGGAAACTGATGCTCAGCTTTCACCCGCTGATATACCATGCATCAAGAAACAAAATCAGCCACATCTTTCTTCAATCCCACCCAATAGTACTCCTCCTTCAAGCCACGATACATCTTAGTACTACCGGGATGCATAGCAAAAGGACTAGCATGTGTTTCGATCAAAATGGTACGCTTCAACTCATCATCTTCAGGCACCACAAGACGACCTTTAAAACACAACACCCCATCATCATTGAAATGAAAATTTGTAGGATTCCCATCCATGATATCCTTCACATGCGGTACCAAACTCTCATCATGCGGTTGCCTCTCCTTAACCAACTGCGACAAGGACGATTTCACTTGCAACTCAGCTATCAACTGACCGTCACACGTCACACTCAACCGAGCGAACATAGCTCTCAACTCCACAACAACCTTCCTACTCAAAGTATCCACTACAACGTTAGCTTTGCTTGGATGATACTCAATGGTCAGATCATAATCCTTAAGCAACTCCAACCACCTCTGTTGCCTAAGATTCAGCTCCTTCTGGGACATCAAATACTTTAAAATTTTATGATCCGTATAAACCACACATTAACTACAATGTGTCTTAATTGTATAATTTTAACTAAAGACTAAATTTGTATTCAATTTTAGGTGATATATATATATATATATATATTAAATATAATTTAGTAAAATCCGTACTGTGATAACGCCCCATTGTAAACAAGGGAACACCATCCAATTTGGATTCCAAAATTATATTTAATATACATTTAATTACTACAATTATCTATTCTATTTAATTATCAAAATCTTAATTAGAGAACCTAAGCTAAAGGCTCTAATTATTTTTTAAATTATGTGTATTTAATTATCTATCATTTAATTCTATATGAGTAATCTAAATCATGCATCACACATAATTAAATTAATGGAATATAAATAAAATGAATAATTAAATGACCAAATTGAAAACAAATGAAACAAGAAGCTAATTTTATTACAATAGGAATTGAACTGAAACAAGTACAAAACATAGTGCCTAATTACAAAGCCCATATATGACCTAATTGCAAGGATTACAAACTGGAGGGAACAATTAAAGGATTCAGGGACTCAATTGAATTGAAACAAAGCTAAGGGCTCAAATTAAAGGAGAATTAGGACCAAATTTAATGATTGCAAAGTATTGGGCAAAAACCAAATGCTATCCAAATAAAAGCCCAATTTCTGGTCTCAGCTTTTATTTTCTTATTTCCCCTCTACCTCCTATCTCTCTCTTATCTCTCTCTCTCATATGGGATCTCATATCCTATTTTTTCCTTCTTCTGTTGATCAACCTTCTCTATGCCTGCAAAAGTTGAATTTATCATTAATTGTAAAAATATACAATTTGGGTATATCATTAAGAAACTTCAAGTGCTTCAACAAGAGACGCTAAAACTATGAATCTTCCTCGTTTGAGCCTGAAATTGGTCTATCTTGCTTTTCAATCTGGCAACTTGAATCATTTCTTCTTCTTCTTCTATCTTTATTTTTCTCTTCCTTTTTTTTCTCTTTTTCATCTCTTTCTTTTTTCTTTTTCTTATTTTTTCTTTTCATTCTTTCTTCTTTTCTCCTTTTTTTTATTTTTTGTTTTTTTCTTTATTCTTCCTCCCTTTTTTGCCATTTTTCTTTTCACCTTTTTCTTCTTTTTCTTGTTTTTTTCCTTTTCTCTTTTCATTTTTTTTCTTTTTCTATTTTCTCTCTTTTTTTCTTTCTTTTTTGCCTTTTTTGCCTTTTTTCTTTTTTGTTTTTTCTTTTCTTTCTTTTTTCTTTTTTTTTCTCTTTTCTCTTTTTCTTTTTTCTTTTTTTGTCTTTTTCTTTTTCTTTTTGTTTTTTCTCTTTTTTGTTTTTTTCTTTTCTCTTTTTTTGAAACCGAGGGCCGAAAGGATTAATATTTCTGTTGATATCATGCCCCACCATCTTATTGCAATAACATTCGAAAAGTTCTCATCATTTTCGAAGGTATCGGCCCGAAGGACTTAACATCATGCCCGAAGGACTTTCTGACGACCCGAAGGATTTAGAATTGTAATGCATTTCCTTTCCTGTGCACACAATCAAATCACTCCCGAAGGTGATGACCTGAAGGATTTAACATCACACTTGAAGGATTTATTGACGACCCGAAGGATTTAAAATTGTAATACACTTCCTTTCCTGTACAGACAATTACATCACTCCCGAAGGTGATGGCCCGAAGGACTTAGCATCATGCCCGAAGGACTTACCGACGACCCAAAGAATTTAACATCATGCCCGAAGGACTTACTGATGACCCGAAGGATTTAGAATTATAATGCACTTCCTTTCCTGTACAAACAATTAGAAAATCTTTGCTAAAATCCATCTCTACAAACGGATTGAAATCTCTGCTAAGATCCGCCTCTTCAAATGGATTGAAATCTTTGCTAGGATCCGCCTCTTCAAACAAATTAAAATCTTCGCTAAAATCTGCCTCTTTAAACAGATTGAAATCTTTGCTGAGATCCGTCTCTTCAAACAGATTAATATCTTTGCTAAAATCTTCCCCTTTAAACGAATTGAAATCTTTTGTCAAAATCTGCCTCTACGAATAGAATGTTTTGCTGAAATCTGCTTCTATAAACGGAATATCTATTGAAATCTACTTCTGTAAACAGAATGTCTTGAGATCCATATATGCAAATATAAAATCATGAATTAATATATTTGCTTTCTCATAAACACAGATGTAATCTTTACTAGATCTATTTTCAAAGATGCTCACTCGTTGTCATATTTTCTCCTCTGAGATTTTTGCTCATTTCTTGCAGGATATTCCTCTTCGAGATCTTTATTCGCTCTCAACTGGATATTTCTCTGAAATCTCTACTCATTCTTGCTTGAATCTACTTCTTCTGGATCTTTATTTATTCCTAACTAGATCTTTTTCTCCAAGATCTTTGCTCGTTTATGCTTGCATCTACCTTTTCAAGATCTTTATTCTTTCTTAACTAGATCTTTTCTGAAATCTCTGCTCATTCTTGCTTGGATCTCCTCTTCCAAAACTCAAAGCTATAAATTGACTTTCACCTTTCCTTGATTGAATATGCAAATTCCTGCCAAAATATGCAAAAATATTTTGAATGTATGAATTATCATGCTCCTACTTTTGATGCCTGACTATATGATGTATGAATATTTTCAATTGAGGATCACTTGGATAAACTTTCATCTGCTGGAGAGTTCCAAATTTCTTCGCTTCATCTTTCATTAAAACTCCTTCTACCAACAGCATAACCCATCTCATCCTCAGGTTCATTCTTCAAGATCTCTGCATCTTTGCTCTAAAGCGACTTTTCAGGTTTTCACTTTAGATTTTTCTTTTTCTTTTATTCTTTTTCTTCTCAAGGCGCCCTTTCAAATTTTCACCTCAGTTTTTTCTATGTTTTCTTTTTTTCTTTTCTTTTTCCTTTTTTTGCAACAACGTTTCATTTTGTTCATTCTGATGATACTTTCCTTGCCTTCATGGATCAGGCACATAAACCCCCTTTTTTGACCTATCTCACTATGTATTCCCACAATTTGAATGTTGGGGATCACTCTTTCCTCAAAAAGCCGCTCCTACTACATCTTCATTTAGCTTCTTTGACAAAATTCTTTCTCATAACTCTGAAAGAAATCATGATTCACTATAGTTTTAGCTTGCAGATTTTGTTTACCAGCATGTGATGTTCTGTAAGGTTCTTTTTACAATATTGCCTCACTCTGGCTTGAGTTTAATTATCATCTTCGCTCATATTCACCTCTCTTTTTTACTTTTGAATAACAAAAACCCTTAACAAATTGATCTGGCTGCATCCTTGCTCCCAAAGGGTGGCTCATGCTCTCTCTTTTTTCCCCAAAATTGCTTGTATCATTTCCTTGCAGCTTTGTTTGAATGCTACTGATACTCGAAATTGCGTTTTTTCCTCGTCATACTTTTCATCATTAAACAAGTATCGAGGCTACCTCATGTTCTGCCTACACTTAAAGGATTAGTACATCATAATAATACCCATGAAATCTTTTTCTTTTCTTGGATCTAATTAATTTATCTGCAAGATGCCTGTTGAAAAGATAAGTGAATGGTTCAAAATATTATTTTACTAGATTTGAGAAATTGAAATAATTTGATAAGTCATGGAAAACAATAGAAAATAAGATTAGGCCCCTAAATATCGAGTGTAACAGAGCCTTTGAACCAAATTGCAAAGATTAACTCCAATGTGACCCCTTCTGAATTATTAAACTTCTGGAGAAACATTTCCCATATACCTAATTCTATCCCATTTAAGGTGGCACTCTTCACCTCACTAACTCACCATGCCCCAATCCTTCCCTCTTTTCTAATCTCAACAAGCATTAGAAGTCTGGAAGTCCTTGAAGAATGGCTAACCCTGATAAGCGGGATGTATTCTGAAGACAAACTCATCTTGCTCCAATACCCGTATATGGTCAAAATGGTCTTTTGAGGCTTGTAATGTAGGCTATGGTTCACGGTTGCCAAAGAAAGGATATATAGGCTCAAATAAATACTTAAGGGTAGTGAAACCAATGATAATTTCTTCTAAGTGAAATATTGTTTTCGCACTGATCTGAATATGTTCGGATGAAATACCCTTTTTCCTTTTTTTCTTTTTCTTTTTTTTTGGATCGCGCTAGACTGCCCATTTTTGAGTTTTCACCCTAAAGTTCATTTCCTTTCCTTGAAATCAGTCTTCCACTACTCCTTTAGATAGAGGCTTGTTGAATGGAAGATCTCACATATATGAACTGTTTTTCTTTTGCACTTTTCGACTTTAGTTCTTTCTTCAATTGCTTCAACTTGATTCAGATGACTTTTGAACACAAATTTAGCTTTTTTACTTTTTTCTTTTTTTCTTTTTTTTGACTGAATTCAGAGTATTCTTTTTCATTCATCCTACCTTTCTGACTTTTGTGCTTGATATATTCACTTTTGTTTCTTTCGCCCCTGATTCACAAGGCATCACTATCATAGCACGATAAAAAACCGAACAGTTTCCACTTGCAAACGAACTTTCATCCTTTTTGCCCCCAGTGTAGGGGTGATTCTTGGTTTGGGTTGAATCCAAAGAAAATTATCAGACTCAAGGGGGACAACAAATGATATTTTTCTTATTTTCTTTCTTTGTGAAGACATATGAAGGAATGCCAAATGTCCTCCCATACTTGGATATCTTCGAAGAAAAGCCATCTTTAGGTATATGAGGTTTTGGGTTATCACTTTATTCAAAGACCTTAGCCAACAATGCCTGAGAGGTAATTCACTCAAAATTTGTATTTGGGATTTTCCTGTGATCCCTGAACACTCATTAATGTCTTCCCATTGGCCTAAATAAAGTAGAAGAGAGTCATATTTTTGAAGTTGATCTCTGAATTTGATTCAAGGTCACTCTTACAATTAATATCCAGGGACCTGAGAAAAATGTTAGTGAAGATATATACATATATGTATGGGAGAACAAAAACTAACCCATAACAAAGAATGAATGAAATATTAAAAATCAAAGAATGCAAAATGTTTGCCATTTGAGAAAAATACATAGGAAACAAGCATCATAAACAAATAAATTGAAATAGCCTCCCTTGCAAAAGACCCCAATGCTCGCGGGCAAAAGCGATTGGGATGATTCAGGGTATTACTCCGCAACGGTCCTAAAATTGTAGACAAATCTCCCATGGTTCACTGTTGAACATTAAGCAAGGAAAACCTGAGTTAATTTGGTCACTCCGCTTCTATCGTCAATTCTTTATTTCTTCATCATTGCAAAGACATACCTATTCTTGTTCATGCTCTGATGCTTTTACTCTTTCTAAACAGATTTTTTAACTCTTCAGTGATTGAATTCCTCAGTGTCGCTCTACTGGTCTCTTGCCATATTAAGTTTGACTCACCTTTATTATTTAGGGCGAGCAAATACCCTAGCCTTTGGATATTTTAAGTTCTGAAACTTTCATCAAGTTTATCTTTAATTTTACAGAACCACCAGAACCCCATGGGAAAACTTGCTAAATTGCTGAGCTGGCTGATATATGTATTTCATCATCATTGCCATGACCTTTGATAAGTGATTTTTCCTGAATACCAACTGAAGATGATTGCCCCATATTCAATCATATCCTTCCATAAGCGGTCGAACATTTACAACCATGGCCCTACATGTTAAAATCGTCTCTAAAGCAATACAAAAGAATCTTTGGGCTTGAAGTAACTGAGTTGATTTCATATATTGCTTAAGAGATAATTCTTGCAAATTGTACCCTATTGATGCATAGACATGAACAAATAGACTTCTCAAAGCTCCATACAATCTTGGAAGCATTTATTATGGATCTCTGACTAACCCACTTCTTGATTTCCTCCATTAAGGACCTACACTTCTTAGTAGCACATCCTGGTTCTCATGTGAAACTTGTAAATATTATCGGATCATAACTACGGGCAGATGGGTTTGACATTTTCTTCATCGGCCTAGGGGTAAAATAAACCTGAAATGGGTATTCCAGATGTATCAAAATTTGATTTTGTCCGAGGAATCTTCCATGATAGACATGGTGAGTCAATTGACCTTTTCCTCTTACAACCTCAGGGAATCCGATCACTGCATTCATTCATTTCTTCCTCTCTTTTCACTTGGCATTTTTAGCACTTGTTTTCTGAGTAATCCAATTGCATTTTCTCCAATCTGGGGACTACTTTTTAAGTTACATATCTTAATAACTGATCTTCAGTGTCAACTTCCAAAATCTCCCACTTCAGAAAATTTGAAATTGCAGCTTGAAAGTGTAGCAATCTTTAATGTCTCAATCATAGATCATAATAATCTTGATACTGTAACAACTTAATTAATGGGGCTCTGATAATTTTCCATGATACGATGAAGCTTCGAGCAAGACGAATGAGATCCAGTCTAGATTTGGAATTTCCACTGACATGAGCATCTGATCTTGGGGCATTCTTTGGTGAAGAAAATATTACAGAAAAGATACCAAAAATATTACTCTGGCTTTAATAAACCATGGACTACAACGAGTTATTCACAAAAGTTTGTCATAGCTTTTGTCCTTCTCCTTTTACCTCAACCGCTTTAGCAAATGATAGCCCCTAATTGGACCAAACTCCTTACTTTTGGAACGTAAATACCCAACCCTGATGAGAACAAAAAACTTTAGTGGGACCATTATCTGAAAGCGATTTTGTATAGAGCAGAGCTACAAATCTGAGCATGACATTGAATAGGAATAATTGCCTCCCTTTTCTAACTGAACTCTTCAGTCTCTTTGTCTTGTATTTGTATTCTGCTCTGCTTGCAATTGACTCCCTTGTAAGCAAACTTCAATCTTCAACTGACCTTGGCATTCATCGCTTTAGAGAAATACTATTATGCCCCTTGTCTCTGTTAAGATCATTATCCTCTGACTGCTGCTAAATCATCCATCGGCAAGACTTTTGGTTAAACTCCAGAACTTGACTTCATTCAATCTCTATATGCCAATCCACTGGGCTTCCTTCATTTTAGCATTCTCAGTCATCCACCAGTGATTCTTAGTCAAGCATTCCACTGTTCTCATCCAAACTCGGGTCTTCTGGATTCTATACAAATGCCCCCGGCTACATTGATTCGATCTTGCTCATCTCTTTTATTCAGATTTTTATTTCCATCTCTTTTTTTCTTTTTTTGACTTTTTTCTCATTTTTGACTCTCTTTTTTTGACTTTTTTTTGCTCTCCTTTTTTTGCATGAAGAGCCCTTTCGGACAGAACACTTATGTGAGATGAATTTCTATCTTGATCACCCTCGTTGATACTTCATATTATTTCGTACCCTGTCTCGTTGACAGACCGGTCAACCTTTTTTCATTCGATCCAAGTGGTCCTCAACGATCTTTGTGACTGTTCAACCTTAACAGATCTGTCACCCATGCTTTTAAACATGAATTTTAACTAATGCAATGCTACTTTTTTAAACAAAATGCCATATTTTAATCAAAGTGCAATATTTAAACAAAAGTACAATATTTTTATTTTACATAATATTTAAATGATGTAATGCATGAATGCACGAGGTATCGATTTCAAGAACTAGTCATTAGAACAACACCCATCTAACTAAAGGGTCGAATACAGAGAAAAGGCAATATGTCACTAGCTCCATCTCTTTTTGTTGATCACTTTGTTTAGCCTCTAAATCAACATCTGCCCTAGCTCGGTGTTAATATCATAATGTTGTTGCAGGTTCACGACCTTATCGAACAAAATCTGCACGTACCAGACAACTCCCCGCAATTAGCTCCCAAAGTTTATCATTTCACCACTATGTTTCTAGACAACCTAGAGTACTACATCAACTTGATTTTCAGTGTTTTATCCTTCATCGTGGTACCTCTTTGAAACTTAAGAGCCGATCTTTCAATTGTTGCACTGTGTTTTTTGATTCTTCCATTTTCCTCAGCTCCTCATTTTATCATCATTTCCCCTAATTATGGTATTATTGGTAAATTTCGTCATTTGTAAAACTTGGATGTCACCTCTGAATTCAAATCCTTATATTCTTTCTGGAGTGATTTTCTGTCGATAATAACCCTTGAATGCCCCTACAATTTATCTGTCCTGAATACCCCTTCAATTTATTCGTCCTCTATCCTTCCTCTAGTTATCATTGTTTTTTCAGATACTGCATCTTACTTATCTCTGTAACTGCCTCTGACCTTATCTTGAAACTTTAATTGTTGTTAAACCTTGTATGAACCTTTTTTTGACCCCCCAAAAGCCTCGTATTTCTCTATTGTTGGTGTTACATCTATTCTCCCGAAAAGTAAACAATTATACCAGCCTCATAAAAAAGGTTACAACTCTTGATCTATTTGACTGTCTAGCAGAATACTATAATCCACGAATCTTACTGGAAATGACTCTTCATATTCCCCATCTTATGGTTCTCAAATTAAACTGGTTCTGGCAAAACTTCATTATGTTCAGAAATTTCCGGTACAACCTTGCATTAATGACACATGGTCTCTATGGATATTGTCTTCGTTCTTGTATTGAGTCTTCTCGAATCCAATCCTTAGTGACATATTATCCCCCACTTGTCTATCAGACCCTTAAGCTCTTATGGCCACTACCTACTTGACTAATGCTCGAACCGATACCTCTCATGAATTCAATGTGATGCCACATTTATCGAATAAAACACACCCACACAAAACAAAAACAAAACAAAAATTGTGTCAGTATGGTGAATTAATATTGTAAGCAAAAATAATTGCTGTAAAATAAAACAATTTATATTGCGTAAAACTAACCAGAGGGCAGTTTATTTTGCACACAAGAATAACCAGAGAAATAAAATTAAACCGGCAACACCCTGTCCTAGGTCCCTATCTAGCTCTAGTGGGGTAGGTTTCTATTACAGCATGTGTGCTTCGATCTAAACTCTGGGTACCCGAACTCTCGTTACTGGACTAGTAAGACATCGATTCGAGAGTATACGACCCCTTATAGCAGAGGCGTAACCTCACGGTGTATAAGGTTGGTATACCGGAAATAGGACAAAATTTGATCACGAAGCTGAATAACTCGCGTAAGATCATGCCTCACTCCCACTTAAAGGTGAAAAGCCCGGGTATAAGGCTTATGCATGAATGACAATTTATATCACACAAGAAAAAGCTATATGAATTTTACCAGAAAATTCATCCAATAATTATAGAAGAATTAAATTCAAATTACTGTCCAAAATGCCACGTAAAATTAATTAGGCATGACTCTCGGTTTTTTAAAAAGTACCTAGCGGAGTTGCCAAGCTGTCGTGACCATTTTTGAAATCGGGACGTGTAAAAATATAGCCTGACGATCGATCTTTTGGAAAATTAAGGTCTTCAGCCATTTTTAATTTAATCTTAAAATTTTAGGTTTTTTTTATTAAATCGGATTTTCCTTTATTTATCCTTGAAAAACATTTTGGAGTCGCCATTAATCACTTCGAGGTAGACCGGACACCAAAAAACAAACCAGAGATTCTGTCTTGAAAATTGGGTTTGGGAGTCAGTTACGTGTAGGGAAGGATTAGCACCCCACTACGAACGTCCGTTATCGGTACCTTTAATTTTACGTGTCATTTTGGCATTTCGAATGATTATTTGAATTTAATTTATCCCATAATTATTAATTCAATTTAAATTCCGAATGCATATATCCTTTTATAAGGAAATTCATTTTGTTTGAATACGAGATTAAAAGTACCCCGTTAGGTGGCACCCCTATTCGTATTTAAAAAATGAATTTTCAACATAAAAGGTTTTTTATGAATGTTCTTTTATTGTCTTGTCAAATTTAAGTAATAATCCTAAAAAGGCTCTAATTAATTATTTATTTAAATCTATTAATATTAATTAATTTAATGACTTTTATGTGAATATGCCAATTTCTTGAACACCTTCCATATATTTAAAGTCTTTAAATTAATCATATTCCTAATTAATTAATCCTTCTAGTTAATTAAAGTTCTAGTCCTAATTAAGGCTCTAACAGTTTATTATTTAATTATAAGTGAAAATGTATATCGAATATACACCTTTATGACCAAGGCTGAGATAACACCCCATTGTAAACAATGGAACACCATCCAGATTTGAACCTCAAAGATTCTATTCGATATATATTTAATTAACTACAATGTGTCTTAATTGTTTAATTTTAGCTAAAGACTAAATTTGTATTCAATTTTAGGTGATATATATATTAAATATAATTTAGTAAAATCCGTATTGTGATAACACCCTATTGTAAACAATGGAACACCATCCAAATTTGGATTCCAAAATTATATTTAATATACATTTAATTACTACAATTATCTATTCTATTTAATTATCAAAATCTTAATTAGAGAACCTAAGCTAAAGGCTCTAATTATTATTTAAACTATGTGTATTTAATTATCTATCACTTAATTCTATATGACTAATCTAAATCATGCATCACACATAATTGAATTAATGGCATATAAATAAAACAAATAATTAAATGACCAAATTGAAAACAAATGAAGCAAGAAGTTAATTTTATTACAATAGGGACTGAACTGAAACAAGTACAAAACCTAGTGCCTAATTACAAAGCCCATAGGTGACCCAATTGCAAGGATTACAAACTGGAGGGAACAATTAAAGGAGAATTAGGACCAAATTGAATCATTGCAAAGTATTGGGCAAAAACCAAATGCTATCCAAATAAGGATGCGCGGGTCATGGCCCGACCCGGATAATGCACACGGATCCCTCCCTTACCCGCTCCCAAAACGATAGCGTTTTGGAAAGGCTATAAAAGCCAAATTTTTGGTCTCAGCTTTCATTTTCTTATTTCCCCTCTCTGTCCTATCTCTCTCTACCCGAAAATCCTCTGGATACAAACACATCCAAACCCAGATATTTTTTGGGAATGGATCAAAACACGAACTTTTGGATGAGGATTCATCCATGTTCTTCATGAACTGGATGAATCTCAAAAGTTTCGGCGAAGCTCTGCCATGGACTCCTCCATTCGATCCTCAGCCACCTCTCTCCGATGACCCTAGCTTGTTCGCCGGCCACTGGGATTTGAATCTCGGCCGCTACTGCCGACGCTGGCTGCCACCTGGCAATTTTCGGCCGCCGTCTTTCACCGTAAAAACCCTAAATCCACCAAAAAATTCTCAGTTTCCAACCCTAAAACCCCTAATATGCCTAAATCCAATAGGATCCCCATTTTCCCCAGCCTAAGCTCCCCGTAAACCCGCACCTCTTCGACTCCGAACATACAAAAATTACTCTGGCCATCGCTTAGATAAGTTTTCAGCCACCATTTTCTCTATATTTCATTTCAGTTTTTTATATCGAATTGACGTTTGCATTATTTTGTAGGAAACTGAAACATAGAAGAGGTTATGCCTTCTTGGTCATGAAATCGACATTCTGATTTTCAACTCTAACGACTATTCATATTTTCACTGTCCGTCTATGTCTCTGGTGGCTCAGCTCTGGTGATCGTTTCCTCTCCCATGGTGGTTCAACTTCCGAGGTAATCTTTTCTCTCTCCTTAATTATTACTATATTATTTATTAGTTTATTTATTATTTTCAATGATTGTTATTATTAGCAGATAATGATCTGACACACTCTCTCTTGGGTATTTATAGGGTCTGACTCTGACGACGTCACTGGAGACTCAATCCGCGTAAGAAAGCAATTGACCATTCTGGAAATAACATGTGGCCAAATTGGGCGGGCTAAACAAACAGATTTGTGTTTGTTCGAGCCTTTATCTGGTATAACATATATTTGGGAGGGAAAACAAAATTTAGGCTTTTGTAATGGGTTAAAATCTGGTGTAAGGGATTTTGGGCTTTCGGCTTGGGCTTTTGGCTTTGTAATTAATATGTAAATGGAATGTGGACTATTATTTATTTATTTGGGCTATTATAACACTATATTTATTTCTACTATTTATTTATTAGCCCAGTCAAAATTTGGGTATTACAGCAACGTACCATCCTTCTTCTTTACAAACAACATTGGTGCTCCCTACGGTAAAAGACTAGGTCTAATAAAACAACGATCAAGTAATTCATGTAGTTTCGTCTTCAACTCCTTTAATTCCTTTGGAGCCATATGATACGGGGAAATAGACACTGGTTCCGTATCCGCAAAGACCTCGATGCCAAACTCAACCTCATAGTCTGGTGGCAACCCCGACAACTCTTCTGAAAAAACACCCAGAATCTCACATACGGTGCGAATATCCTATACCCTTAACTCCTTTGAACCAGGATTCATAGCGTAGGCCAAGAAAGCCCGACATCCAGAATCCAACATTCGACTTGCTTCCAAAGCCGAAACAGTATTAGACAAAAACTTAGCATTCTCACCAACAACTATCACCTCAAAATCATCCGATAACCTCAAGGATACCCGTTTGGTCTTAAAATCCACCACAGCCCTATGTTCGGTTAACCAATCCATACCCAAAATTACATCAAAACCATGGAATGGCAACTCCATCAAGTCCACGGCAAACTCATGTCCCTAAACCATCAGCGGACACCTACGATACAACCTCATAACCATGACCGTCTCCCCAAGAGAACTACTCACTCTAACACCCAGATTAAGAATTTCAATAGATATATCAAGCAACTGTGCATGCCCACTCAAGATGTATGAATGGGTAGAACCAGAATCAACCAACCAATACAACGACAAAGACTGTAAGGTAAAAGTACCTACAATCACATATGATTCATTGCGACCCTCTCAGTGCACACACCCTAGCTGGTCCACCTCCCTCAGGCTGGATAGCAACGGTATGAGCCACAATCTTCTGCCCACCATCTCTAAGCTGAAACGGTCTACTGCCACGACCACGACCTCTGTGCGGAGCAACAACAGGTGCAACACCTTGCCCACCTCCAGCCAACAAAGGATATCACATCTCAAATGGTCGTCAGACCCACAACTCCAACAAGCATTGGCCACAACAGGCGTAGGGGCCTGACCCTCCCTGGCCAAACGTGGACAATCTCGCCTCAGATGATCTCGAGATCCACAAACCCAACAGGTGTTAAACGGAGCTCTAACCTGGGCACCCTGCCCCTGGACTCCACGTTTAACAACACCTCCGCTACGCCTCGGCTCCGGGCGAAACCTCTGATCACGGTGTCTCTTGGCCTGACCACCGCCACTACTAGAATCAATCGCTCTCTTACTCGAGCTAAAGCCCCGAGACCCAAAAGCCATACCCAGATTCTGCTCAACATCTTTAGCTCGCGAAACCAACACATCAAAATCTGTGTAATTAGCAGCAAGCATGTATGTCTTAACCTCTTGCACAAGCCTGTAGCAGAAACGATCACATCGTATACGCTATTTGGGAACTAACTCAGGTGCATACTGACTCAACCTCACGAACTGCACCTTGTACTCCGCAACAAACATATTGTCCTACATCAAAGCCATAAACTCGTGCTTCCTATCACCATGATATTGGACTCCCAGGTACTTCTTTCGGAAAGCACCACAAAAGAACTCCCAAGTTACACCTCGGTCACCATACCGGATATCGTGGTAGTCCACCATGTATACGTATCACCCTATAATAGGGACACAGCCCAGCTAACGAGCATTAGAACAACCCATCTGGCCTAGTATCCTCTCAGTACTGGCCAACCATCCCTCAAAAGCCTAAGGTGACAAACCTCAAAACTCAACTCTGCCCAAACTAAAAAGACGCTCTAGCGGCAATCCCTGCCCAACTACTGGTGGTGCCGGCACATGAACACCCGCAAATGCTGCCTGAAAAGCACTAGTCATGGCCTGAATCAACGGTGACATATCACCCATCCCTAGCCCAGCTGGCGCATGTGGTACTTGCTCCACTACCTCGGGTGGATTAGGTGGGGGTGGTGGCAACCCTCCTAGAGGTATAACATTCTCCTCGATTTCCTACCAGTGGTAGCGGAGTAAGACTTCAGTGCATCGATATGTGAAGAGTACAATACTTAGATTTGTAGGGTCAATGTATTCATAGGACCCTTATGTTTTGTATCTGTAACTTCTTTCGATTTATTTTCCATATTGAATGTTTTATATTGGAGCTCCAAAGTAACACTTAAATATTTTGTATATCTCTTTTAACGATATTATGGTTTATGAAATTTATGGATTTGGGCTAAACTTTCTCGCAAATTTTTGTATATGGGTTTGGGCTTAAGGCCCAATGTGACACCGATTTAGGGTGTTACAGAAAGTTTTGAGGAATGCCTTTAGAGTTTGAAGCTTGTTCTTCGAAGATGGATTGCAACGAACCTGGTCCTAAACTGGAAAAAATGCCACTTCATGGTGAAGAGGGTATAGTTCTCAGACATAAAGTAACCAAGAATAGACTGGAAGTAGACAAAGCAGAGGTAAAGGTAATCAAACAATTGCCACTACCCACAAGTGTCAAAGGTATTAGAAGTTTCTTGAGGAATGTAGGATTTTATCATTGCTTTATTAAAGACTTCTAGAAATTTCCAAACCTTTATGCTTACTTTTGGAACATAATACCACTTTTGTGTTTGATGATTCTTGTTTGAAAGCTTTTCAAGATTGAAAGACAAGTTAATTAATTCCCCTATAGTCATGGCATCAGATTGGAATAAGCCATTTGAGCTCATGTGTGATGCCAGTGAATATGTTGTTGGAGCTATGTTAGGACAAAGGTGTGGATAAATTTTCCATACCATCTATTATGTAGTAGCACGTTGAATGAAGCTCAGCTTAACTACAAAACAACTAAGAAGGAGTTCCATGTAGTTATCTTTGCATTCGACAAATTCAGGTCTTACCTTGTTGGTACTAAAGTTGTGGTATACACAGCACACTCGACAATCAAATACCTCCTGGCCAAGAAAGACGCCAAGCCCTGACTGATAAGATGGACACTCTTGTTACAAGAGTTTAATCTCAAGATACGGGATAAAAGGGGGAGTGAGAACCTGGTGGCTGATCACTTGTCTCGTTTAGAACACTACCATGAGAATGGCAACACCGCAGTGATTAGTGATGACTTCTCTAATGAGAAATTACTTGTGACCACTATGATTCCATGGTATGCTGACATAGTCAACTATCTGGTCAGGAATATACTACCACCAGACTTGTCAAGTAATTCTAAGGAACACTTTCTGAGAGATATCTGGCAATATTATTGTGATGAGTCGTTCTTGTTCAAACAATATGCTGACCAAATCATTTGTCGTTTCGTGCCATAGGATGAACAACAAAACATTCTTCAGCTTTTCCTTGCAGCACCATATGGAGGTCACTTTGCTGGAATGAAGATAGTGGATAAAGTGTTGTAGTCAAGAGTTTTTTGGCTAACACTATTCAAGGATACCCATTATTTTTCCAAGTCATATGACAGGTGCCAACAAACTGGAAACATTTCTAGCAGACATCAATTGCCACTTCAAACTATCACGCATGCCAAGTTATTTGATGTATGGGGGATAGACTTTATAGGTCATTTTCCCTATCGTTTGGCAATTTATACATACTTGTGTCAGTAGATTTTTTTCTCAAAGTGGGTTGAAGCTATTGCTCTCCCAACAAATAATGCCATGACCGTTACCAAGTTCCTACACAAACATATTTTTACCAGATTCGGTGCCCCTAGAGCCATCATACATGACAAAGGTGCCCATTTTAAATGCCATTTAATTACTAAAGCTCTATGCAAGTACGGAATCCAGCAGAGAATGGCCACTGCCTGCCATCCTAAAACAAGTGGCCATGTAAAAGTTTCAAACAAGGAGATCAAGAATATCTTAAAGAATATTGTGAACCCAACCTGGAAGGACTGGTCATTAAGGTTAGATGATTCCTTGTGGGCATACAAAAATAGCCTTCAAAACACCATTAGGGACTTACCCGTTCAAGCTTGTGTTTGGGAAGTCATGCCATCTTCTAGTGGAACTAGAACAACGAGCTTATTGGGCAACCAAGAGTTGAATATGGAATGGAAGGCCGCAAGTGAGAAGCGGTTGTTAGATTTGAATGAGCTGGAGGAGTTTAGAGCACAAGCCTATGAAAATGCCAAGCTTAATAAACAAAGAACAAAGAGGTGGCATGACAGTAGAATATTACCTAGACAATTTGAAGTTGGGTAAAAAGTGATGTTGTTCAATTCGAGGCTTAAGTTGTTTCCAGGTAAACTCAAATCCAGATGGTTAGGACCATTTGAAGTTATCAATCCTTATGCTCATAGAGCAATAGACATGAAAGACTTGAACACAAGGACAACGTTCAAAGTGAATCGCCAGAGGTTGAAGCATTATTAGGAAGGAAGTCAGAGCATTGCCAAGGAAATTATTCTCCTGACAAAGATTCAGTAAATTTTACCATCATAGTCTAATTATTGTAAATAGTTAGGGTAGTTATTTTTCTGGTATTTTGTTTTTTTTTTTGAAAGGTTTTTGTGAGTGTTAGGGCAGCTAAATTTTGTCAAGGCAGTATACCAGGACAGGCTGGCATTCGGACACCCATCATCATAAGTCTGGATAACACGTGGACTCTAGTCAGATTAGGCCCAAGGGAGATTAACTCTTGCTGAGTGGGAAACCCTAGCCGCCGCCCAAGTGAAATTTCAAAGTTTGAAATTTCTACCCTATTTTTAGCATTGCCTTATTTCCCTCATCGTCACTCTCCCACTCCCCTAAATTCATCATTATCCTACTCTCGTATACACACCATAACTACCATACCATCATTATCCCCACTATCTCTATCTTAAACCATCATAATCGTCTCCCTTAACCTTTATTTAATTTATATCTCTCACTTAATCAAGAATCTTCCCAAATCTTTTTCTTTCAAGCCGGCAAGAAAAATTAAGAACTCAAAATTCTTTTTTATCTTCCAACTCGATCAACCCTTTTTCCCAAACTCTTCAATGGCATCATCATCAGCCCCACCCCGAATCTTCTTCAATAATGAGACCAAGAAGAAGTATAAGGAGAAATACGCAACATGAACCTTTTGCTATAAAAAGGGGTTTAAATTCAAGAATGAGCCCAACTTGGGATATTCAATGGAGGTGGTTACCGTCGTTAAGAAACACCATTGGGAGGTCTTTTGCCTTTAGCCAGGGGAGGTCCACTTAACCATCGTTCAGGAATTTTATGCCCACCTCACCACCAAGGCCTTACCCTTTGTGTTCGTATGGGGTAAGTGTGTTCAGTTTGATGAGGGGTATGTTAATCACATGTTCAGTTTGGATGGTGCAAGGGAGGGGTACTTGACATTCTCTGAATCCATGGATGATGCCAAAAGATAGCTGCTATTGAAGTATTTATGCGAACCAGACACAAAGTGGAACATCTCTTCCAAAGGAAAGAAGACAGTGAAAAGGCTGGCATTAAGATTGTAGCTAAGGGGATGGAACCATTTCTTGAAGGCTAATCTAATGCCAACCACACATAATGATACAGTGTCAGAGGACAGGATGACATTGTTGCACTCGATCATGACAAAAAGGAATATCAATTTAGGTTGTTTGATCATTGACAATACCTACAAGTGTGCTGGTAAGAATTATGGTAATTTGATTTTTCCTTCACATATCTCTAGAATTTACATGCAGCATAAGGTGTCAACACTCGACTCTAACAACGTCCAAAAATGCAAAGGAAGCATCACCCCTTCTCTTTGGGGGTAATTGATTTCCAAGGAGGCTAAAGAGAAGGGCAAGGGAAAAGCTACCCAGTTGGCATTTGCTGCTAAAGACACCCAAGGCAAAACATTCCACACAAATTCCAGTTGATGCGACGATATTGCTTTCATAGATCTATCAATGCTAGGAACTCTTTCTACAAAAGTTAGAGAAAGCTAAGGAACAAAACTTGGTACTCTGGCAATATGTTAGAGCTAGAGATCGTGCCCTAAAGACCACTCTATAGGGCATATCACCAATCTTTTGCCATCGTATTCAGAGTTCCCAA